>VZTL01046296.1:154623-176262 GCA_013400535.1 Scopus umbretta | reverse complement strand
CTCCGCTGTGCCCCATTAACACCATGCGCCTCTATTGCAGATGCAGATGCGATTTGACGGACTGCTGGGCTTTCCCGGGGGGTTCGTGGATCGCCGTTACTGGTCCCTGGAGGACGGTCTGAATCGGGTGCTGGGCTTGGGTTTGGGCTGTGTGCGCCTGACGGAAGCTGACTATCTGTGCTCGCACCTGACAGAGGGGCCACATCGCGTGGTGGCACACTTCTACGCCAGGCAGCTGACCCTGGAGGAGCTGCATACCATCGAGATCAGCGCGGTGCATTCCCGAGACCACGGGCTGGAGGTGGGACATCCAGGGAGGGGGCCTGTAGAGCTCTGAGCGTTAGCCCCAGGGAAGACGAAGCTTCCCTCCTAGGTCTGCTGGGCTGCCGTCTCTCGCAGCCCAGCGGGGGAATGCACCGCATGTAGAGCTGCTGTCGGCGAGTGCAGCGCACCGCCGTGTAGCGCCGGCATTAGGAGGTCTGGCTGTTGGCTGGGGTTGTGTCTCGGGCTCCGGAGCGTAGCAAGCTCGAGCTCTGGCCTTTCCCGGCGACCGCCCGTGTAGGGAAGAGCCCTGTTTACCCACTCAGCCTCGGGACGCGGGTGAGGTCCGTCTCGCAGCTGGTGGGCATCTCCCCCCCACCCTGGGCTGGGTAACCTGGACCGGAATCGCGACCCTCGGTGCGGTGATGTGTTGCTCTAACCCGAGTTCTCCCTGGCTTGCACGGAGGCAGTGCGGGAGGCAGCCTTCCTCCCGGTAGCTGGGTCCGGCTGACGCCCCGGGGTAGAGCACAAGAGCTAGGGTCTCCCCGCGAGGCGCTCGGCAGGTTTTGGCAGCTGCATGAACGGCGGCAGTTGGCCCCAAGTTGTGGCGTGGTTGAGGGGGATGCGTGGGTAAGCCCTGGTGTCCCCAGGCAGGGCAGGGTGTGGAGGGGGAAGCGGGGCTCCCCGTAGCGGCCTGGGGCAGCGGGATCCCTCCAAAGGGGCAGGAGGGGGCACGGAGCCAGGGCTGGGCTGGGCAGGGAAAGCAGGGCCTGGTGGGGCTCCGGGGGGGGCAGCGCAGGGGTTTCAGCTGGGCTGGGTGCAGGCAGGCGAGGGGCAGGCAGGCGGGCGAGGGCAGGGGTTGGTGCGGGAAGGAGGGGCAGGANCCCAGAAGGACCGCATGGGCGGGCTGCCCAACTTCCTGGGCAATTCCTTCGTTGGAACCGCCAAATTCCAGCTGCTCTTTGCCCTGAAGATCTTGAACATGGTGCCGGAGGAGAAGTTGGCCGAGGCGGTGGCTGCCACACAGAAGCCGAAGAAGCCGGCCCTCGACCAGGCAGCAGGGGCGACAGGAAACGCGCCTGCCGCTAAGCTGGCGAACGAGCTGGTGGCACCCGCTAAAACAGGCAACGAATTGGCAGACAGGGCAGAGAACCAGGCAGCTGCGCAGGCGGCGGCCGAGGCAGTGGAGCAGCCGGTGGCTGGGCTGGAGAGCGGGGCCGTGGCGGAGCAGTTGGCGGCCGCGCCAGCGGCCGAGGCGGTGGAGCAGCCGGCGGGGCTGGGGGCAGACGCTGTGGCGGAGCAGCCGGTGGCTGAGCTGATGGAGTGACGCTGCCGTGTTTGCTCTTGATTAAAAGTGGGTGAGACTAGAGACTTTCTTCTAACTTTCCGACCCGTCGCTGGCTGCAGTTGCTGCCCACGCGATTCCACTGCCCAGCTGGGAGGGTTTGGGTTTGTCTGAAGCAGGGGAAAGCTATGTATTTTTATGGCCATTAAACTAGCGAGCTTCCCAGATCAACCTGCACGGTCCCCTGCAGAGAGTTCACGTGCTTACGTGAGGGCGCCGAAGCCTTAGAATTACGCTTTGATTTCAGGGACATGCTGCTGCTGTCAGGTCCCCATTTCATTTTTAAGGAACAAAACGTCTTATTTTTTAAATGCCCCATGTTGACTTGGACGCGGCTGTGTTTGCAGCAGACACAGCTGAGGGACGGGGCTGCTGGTCACGCGCCTCTGCCAGCGACGGTGGAAGGGCTCCCCTCCGCCGCCAGCGGTGTGACCAGGCTCCCGCTCAGGGTGCCAGCACGACGGGGAGGCGTGCCGTGAATTCCCTCTGGGGTGTGGGGGAATGCTCGTGTGGGTTTCTACCTGGAGATCTGTGGGAGCAGGGAAGTGGAATAAATGGCTTTGCTGAACGCTTTGCAGTCGGGATCATTCTTGACTGCTGGCACAGAGCCTGCAGCAACACGGAGCTTTGGGGGTGCAGGGTCTGGGGTAGCACAGCGCCTGTTGGTTCCCTCTGCATCGGGGCTTTGCCCCCTGCCCTGTTCCTTGCTGGACTGTGCCAGGGCAAGAAGCTGGAGGTGCAGGGGAAGGGCAGGGAGCAGCCCCTCCAAGCTGGGGGAAGCTGGGGCAGAGGGGGCTGGCAGGGTGCGGGCTCGCTCAGGGTGCTGCACTGCCACAAACTCTTGTTAAGCTTTTGCTGCTGGGGTACTCCAGAATGGCTCGTGCACCCAAGGGCTTCAGGCAGGGGCCTGGGGAGAAGCCGGCTGTGCCACTGCGGGTGCCAGAGCACCCCCCGGGCACCCGCCGCGTGTCGGGGGGCATTTGCCCCGTCCATAACACAGCCGCTGCTGGGGCAGCCAGCGAGAAGCCCGGCTGCACTGAGGCTGTGCAGCCGCAGCTGCGCAAGGCCCTGATCTCTGGGCAGGGGGGAGGGCATTTCAGCTGAGCCTCAGTAAAACCCTCCGCCCAGCCAGCAGTCCTCTTGCAACACGGGAGGCTCTGTGCTTGGAGGAGCTGCTCCCCATGCTCCAGCCTCTGGCCTTGCCCTGTCCCCCCTCTGCCGGCTCTGAGCTGCTCCCTGGCCTGGGGCAGCAGCAGCTCCCACTGGAGCCACCCCCAGCCCCAGTGAAGCAGGCCTGTGGTCTCCTGCTTCGTGGCAGAGCACAAGGTCAGGTGAAGGTACTTGACCAGCCGACCAGAGGCAGGCTCCTGCACAGAGTGACAAATGACTCAGAAAAGAGGTTTGGTTTAATTGAAGACGTTTAGAGAGGCTGATGGTGGCAGCACGATGCTCTTCAATAAATAACGGGCTGTGAGGCAGGGACGTGGCTGACGCCTCAAAGGACGGGGTGGCAGGAGGACACACAGACCAGCCCCAGCTCCCCACAGGACACGCTCAAGTGCTGCAGCAGTGGAGCTGGGTTGTGTAATAGGTGGGCAGGATAGAAAGGGGGGGGGAATAGCAGTCCCAGGCAATCGGGAGAGAGATTCACTCTAGTCCAGAGAGAGCAAGTGCCAAGGAAAACCAGGGGCTTGAGTTACTAAAGAAACTCAAATAAACCAATAGACATGTTTAAGTAGAAAAAGTGGCTAAGCAAAAGAAAAAAAAAAAACCAAAAACAAAACAAAGCCAAGAAGTGGTAACACAAATGAGGCTGGAAGGGTGCTTCAGGTCTCTCCTGGAAAAGTGCTGTGGCTAGGAGGGATGGCAGCAGTTCCTGCCGCTACCTCCCCTGCCAGTGGGGGCCAGCTGGGAGCATCGGGAACAGTCAAAGCCTGGGCAACGCTTGCTGCTCCCCACGGGCAGCGCTGCAGGCACAGCAGCGAGGCCGGGCAGGGGAGCCCAGCCAGGGCACCCGCTGAGCCAGCTCTGCCGGGCTGCAAGCTGCCGCGCACCCTGGTGAGGTGGTGGCAGCTGGAGCCTGGCCGAAGGACCCAGCCGGCTCCCGGCAGGAGGGGAATGCGCAGGGACCCCCCCACGTGCTCCCAGGCTGTGGTGCCACGAGCAGCTCAGCCAAGCCGTTGGCTGCATAGACCTGCCCCGTTCTTCCGCAAGCAGCTCCACGGCATCACTCGCAGACAGGAGCGCACAGCCCCGCAGGGGGCATGGCAGTGGGCTGCGAACCCACCACACTATCTCACTGCCCCAGCTGCAGGTGGCAGAGGTCCACTTCCACCCCATGGCCCAGCTAAAAACCCCAAGAGAGGCACCTTGGCCAAAGCTGCAAGCCCCAGCTCAGCCTGCAGCTCTCTGCCCCATCGCACGTCATCTGCAGCAAAACTGTGTCCCTTGGGCCTTACCCAGCCTGCCTGCTACACACAGGGCCGTGGCCGCAACATTGCGAGCAGCAGAGCTGACTGGACAGTGCCACTTGAGCTTCTAAACTGAAGGGGAACCAGAGACCCACAGCTTCTGGAGTGCTCTGCTCCAACAGGCTCGGAGCAAGGCCAACACTGAGGTCAGCCCTGGCTTCTTGGGGCTTGAAGGTCTCCAAGGATAGACTCTCTAACAGCTCTACGCTCAACTGTCCTCACGGAGACACCTTTTTTCCTTGAGTCAAGCAGTCATCGTGGTAGACCTCTTTGAGCCCCAGCAGAGGGACCAGCACCTCCCAGCAGAACAGCCTGCTGCTGCTCCAGCCCCGGCCCCTGGGGCTGGCTCAAGCCACTTCCTGCAGTCTGGGCTGCGGGGCCAGCCAGGGCCATGGGGGAAGCTGCGCTCACCAGGGCTTTCTGGGCCAAAGCCACCGCCGAGCTGAGCGGCAGCACACAGCGCCAGCCTTGCGGCAGCCGTGGGCAGAGTGAGGAGCTAGTCCCAGCCACCCTTCTCGGGAAGCAGCATGGTGCCACGCACAGCAAGCTCACCTACTGCACCCTTTTATTAATTACAGCTCCCACCTCTGGGGCTTACAAACACTGAAATGACATTGTACGGTCATCGGGGCTGCAAGATCTTTACGTGTTTTCTTTCTCTTCTAAGTCTAAGCCTGACCTCTATTGCGTCTCATCCCCATGCCCTGCCCACACCCACTGCCAGAGCTGGCACCGCCTGCACGTACAGGCGACGCACCAGCTGCGGCTTAAACTTCCTTTGCTCAAGTCCCAGTTTTGAAATGAGAGGGGAATGAGGAAGGGGGAAAACTCGGCCAGGGAAGGGGGATTCGCAGTGGAACCCCAGTCGGGCATAGGGATACCTACTCCTCTGACACATGCCCGGGCTGGGTGAGCTGCAGACACTCCCACCTTAAACGCGAAGCGCTCGCCCAGCCTTGCTCCGAGGCACAGGAAGGGTACCTGGCCTGCCTGCGGCACACGGGCACACTGGGGCCTCCACACAGGCTGGAAGTTAACTGCTGGTGAGCTGAGACACAGTCCCAGGCTGGCACAGCCACAGGGTCCCACAGCCAGGCCAGGAGCATCCTGGACAGCCGCAGGGAGACCGTCCACCAGCACAGCCCTGTGGCGATGCCCAGACTATGGCCTGCAGCACACCAGTGAGCATCTGGGGTGCTTTTCTTCAGCAAGGAAAAGCTGTTGTGATCTGCGCACAGAACTCATCCCTAAAGATACCGCAAGAGTCCAGCCCCAGCGCCACGGGAGGGTGCATGCAGGGGAGAAGGGCTCTGGCTGCAGCAGCGGCTCTACACCTACAGCTCCCCTCCCTTGCTACGTTCCAACTTGGACAAAGGCAGAAAGATCTATACAGTATAATACATATATTTCACTATGAAATAGCAATTTCATTCCCTGCCTTCTACTTGATACATCCTGAATTAAATGCTTCTTTTTAAGTCACTCCAGAGGGCTGGTGGGGCTGGGTAGTTTCTCATGCGAGGCAGTTGCCCTCCCTGGAAGCTACCTGCAGGAAGCACCAGTAGCAAACAGCTGACTTGGCAGGAGCCAGACAGGATCCTCACTCCCCGCTTACCCTCACCCAGCTCCCACCTTCCCCTGCAACAAGGGCAGGACTGTATATTCTGCCAGCAGTGGCCGGCCAGAGCAGTTACGGCTCGTTTACGTGGTCCGCCAGTGCAGATTCATTAACCTCATTCACGCTGCTTTCAGTAGCCATGGTGTGGAAGCAGCAGCTGAACCCCTCTACATCACATATACAAATAGGAGCAAACCAGAGGCATGGGAAGTGGCGGGGACAGTGCAACATGCACACAGACGGGTGACGTAAAGGGTCCTCAGCTACGGCACAGCCAGATGCCTCACACAACAGCCAGGCCTGCCTAGGCAGCACGTGCAGGCTCCAGGCCACGGGGATAAGTCAGGACTGCAGCCCGTCAAGTGTGAAGTCTGCCAAATCTCAGTCAACCTGTGGAACAAGGAGTCCCATCCAGGGGCTGGATCACTGACCAAGAGCTGTCGTCACTGGAATCCATGCAGAGCCGGATGGTTCAGGAGATTAAAGGAAGAACAATCCTATGGAAAGACAAAGAGGGCAGCTGTCTTAGGGAAACCAGGTGTTACGGGTCTCTTCAAACATTCTGGGGAGCCACAGTCCTGAAGACCTTGTTATCAGAGACCTGCAATGCAACTGGCAGCAAACGGGCTGTCAGTTACTGTGCTGGGACACTGAGTTGGGGAAAGAGTGAGGACTCATCCACTCCGGGTCTTGCGAGCTGGGAAAAGGAGAGAGGCAGCAGGGAGATGTTCAATCTTCTCTCAGGCTCTGGGCTCACGTAAACAAGATCAGAGTTCAAATTCCCTTCAGTGTGGCCACCAGCTGGAGACCAGAGCACGACGATGCCCCAGACACACGGCAGCTTACCCAGCAGCAGAGCTGCAGCTGCAGCAGCCCTCGCTCGAGCACGCTCTCAGCTGCCCCAAGACAGCGGCGGTGGAGCATCGCCACCGTGTCACTGCTGGCCCGGGCAGAGAAGGGAACCTTCCCCCAGGTACCTACCTTTGCTTTTTGTACGTCTTCCAATCCGGTCACATCGTCCGGCTATATTCAATGCCGCTCTTGGCAGAAATGCCAGACCAGGGCAGAAGGCTGCAGAGAAGGCTCTGGGCTTGTCGATATATCCTCTGGGGAATTGAACACGGGCTCAGGCTGGCTAGTGTTGATCCAATGTGCTGTAGGTAGTCAGTGGCCATCAGTTAAGGACAGCAACATTTACACTGTAACTTAAGAAATAACTTAAAATACTCTGTGGACTAGCACTCCATAAAAAAAGACTGCATGATAGAGCAAAAGCTGCTCTGCTCAGACAGACAGATAGATCTGCTCCTTGTATTAAAAAGCAGGTCTGCTTTGCACCATAAAAGAAGGCAATTTGGGAACACTCACTCCGACGTGCATGGGAAATACCTCCTCTAAGCAGCTGCTAGTTCCCTTGGCACCCCACAGCATGTTCCTGTGGGGATGGCAATCTATCCACCTGGAGAGGTCTGGACGGACTAGCTATATCCAGGAAGGAGCAGGTGTCTTCTCCATGATCCAATGACCTGAAATAAACTCCCAAAGTCAGTTTGAGAGCAGCCTGCTGAGACCCAGGCCAGGCCAGGGTCACAGGGGATCCTAAGCCACAGGAAACAAGACCAAGGGCTCCTCTGCCATGCTGCTGGACAAATCCTGCACCACACAAGCCAGAGCATGCATAGCACTCTGGCTTAACACCAGCATTCGCTATCACTGGCATCAAACTTAGAATTCAATGTACCATCCTACACTGCCTCCCTGAACTGTTCCCAGAGGAGTCAGGGCACAGGCAGGTCACTGTCAAATCCTTCTAACATCACCTTCCTTCCAGCTTCAGATTAAACTTGCATCTGAGTGGGCATTAGTCCCTAGACCTAGCCAGATCACACTTTGCTAGGTTGCCATTTTTAACCTAAAACATAGTGTGGTGCCCACTTACTGTGTTCCACTGCTATTCGGAATGAAAGCAAAGGATATAAGATTGTCCAGGGTGGATGTCCGCCATTGATGTACAGGACGTAGGTAAAGCCATCTTTGAGGACCCCTCTGATGGAATAATAATAGGGAAGATAGTGGTGCTGTTTAAAGTCTCTGTTTTCATAGAAGTTTATTGCTGTGTTGTTAGTGGTGAGGACATGCAGGTAGATGGCTTTGCAGTGATCCTGGGCAGTCGTCGATATATGGTCTTTTAAACTTTCAAGCAAGAGCGAACCTGTGGAAGGAAAGCCCAGCAGAATCAGAGTGCAGCTACCTTCTCAGAGACAGCACAAAGGTTTGTAGGTCCCAGCTGAGATCTCCCGCACCCAGCATCGAAGCAGTGATTGCTGCACACGCTTGAAGACCCCAGATCCCACCCAGTTCTCACAGACCCTCTTGATGAATTTAACAGGATCACACTACATGGTTTTAATATGAATCTCATCTCACCACGAGCATGGCTTCTCAAAACAGATTTTAAAGACACAAACTTCTGATTCAATAACCACAAAGATGAGCCAGACATGCCAGTAATGCCCATCCCCAGCCAAGGAGCTCAGCTTTGGAGAAGGTCAGTGAGTCACTTATAATGGTATCAGTTCCATCGCAGTTATTTATTTTAAAGCCATTTAAACCAGCAGAGAGTCAAAACAAGACTTCACAAGCAGGTTACTGCATTGCACCTGCTGAACTCAAATTAAAGTCTAAGAACTGGTAGCATCCTCCTAAGATCCCTTCTTAAGAGGAGAGCCAAGGCATTGTCTCACTTAACCTGAATTTTCTGCAGCCACTAGTCAGCAAAAGAGACCAGAAAAGGGCACAGAGAATACTCTAGCCCCAAGAGATGAGACCTGGAGGTTCATCCAAACCACCTCAACATGGCATGAAGGACCCACCAGAACCTGCAGGGGAACTTCTTCCATCAGGTGCAGTAACAACAGGCTAAGAAATAGCTTAGCTAATACAAACACGCAGATGAGATTTACGCTGCTGCTTCACAATCCCCAGACCACTTCATGGTCACTTGATACTTAGTAGGAATTTATATCAGCCAAGCACAAAAAGACACTGAGAGACATCAACAGGAAAGCCTTTGAATTTTGTTATGAGATATTCCACTCTTCTACCTCACAGAAATCCAACTGCCCTCTGGTTTAAGAATAGCAGAGAACTAGAAACCAAAGCCTTGTAACGTCTGCCAGAGACAAATCAGAGCTTTAGCGCTTAAAAGTGTGCCTGGGGTGAAAAGCTTCATCCATGAAAGACTTCAGCTTCAAATACGAGTAGAAAAACTCAAGAGAAAGGTCTCAGAAAAAGCAGCAGCAGGCAGCAGCTTCTTTAGGCTGTTTTGCTATAGGAACAAATCCAAAGGTTTTGAGAGAGCACAGCAACATGCTGTCTCAACGTGATGGATACAGGAAATACTGATACTGAAAGGAGAAAACTCCAGCAAGATGGAGCTGAAAGAAAATAGGATTTGGAAACTGAAAGAGGACTCAAAACAGCCACAATTTTGCAGAACAGAAGACGCCTTTTACCACCTTCTCTGAACATTATTCTGTGCGAGTATTTTCTTCTTTGTACAGAAAATTTATTTCCAGTAGCGTTTCAATGCAAGTTTTAAATAAATACAGTCCCCCACTGAGGACTCCTCTGGTCATTCCTTTATGTATCCTATCACTCTGTACCGTTCTAAACATGACTGGGGGAGAAGGCAGGACTCAAGGAAGAGAAGCAATACCTGTATGCACTGAAGAGACTCCAGATGTGCAACACTGGGTCATGCTGCCAAACCTGGCCTATTTCCTTTTGCAGATCAAAGATACAGATCATGCTTGAAATTGCACCAGAAGTGCACTTATTTGATGACAAAACACATCCTGCTCTAAATGGAGATAAGCCCTTCTGACTGCATGATTTTCAAATGGCTGCAAAAATGCTGTGTTGCAGCAGGCATTCAGAGCTTTTACATGCATTTGACCGCTTTAATCAGGTCCAAGTCACACTCTTTTTCCAGTTCTTTTTGTCTTTTTCTAAATGTCTGTTCTACCTGTTTTAGTCAAAAGGTTAAAAGCAGCTGTATTTTTTGCCTCAGGGACCAGGCTTCTAATACCTATGCAAGAAAATCACTTCAAACCCTGCTCCAGGGTGAAGTCCTAGCACTTCAGTCAGTCTCGGCAGCAGGAGCGCAAGTTTTTGGTGTGTTCAGCTGTCCCCTGGTCACAAGTAGCCAAAGCCCCACACTCTTTGGAAACATTTGCACATTGTGTTGTGCCTACACTAGTAAAAACATCTCGGTGCACCTGCATTAACAGCAAGGGGATGTGAGTGCGTCACCTTCCCAATTGCTGGTACAAATCCCTGACAAGCTCGTCCCAAAAGGGCATTGTGGTGAAACGGTGCAGCTCCTTCAGTCATGCCCACTAGCCATACGTGGCAAACGACAGCAACAGAGTTGTCGGTTAGCAGCATCTTACCTATTCCATGTTTTCTGAACTCCTTCACCACTCCAAGACTTAGGATGTAAGCAACTTGAGTGTCCACAGGAAAATTGGAAGCTAGGATGTCTCCATCCTGAGTAGAGATATAACAAGTTATTTAGTGGATACCTGGGGAGGCACAGGAAAAGGCAAGCATCCTGTACCGGAACATCTGACAACAAGGCTATAGCAGGAAACTTCACTGAACGGTCTTAGCTGAAGCTTCTGGAAAGGAGGTGGGGAGTGAAAAAACCCAAGCATGGTCCTTTAGGGGTTACTCCTACTTCTGTATCATCTTCCCAGACACAGAACACAATCCTTACTATATACATTATTTGTGGGCTTAGGGACAGAATATATTTGCATTCTTTACCAGGAAGGATTCAAAGGGCCAATTCTGGAGTTACTCATCAGTGCCTAGATCAATCCAGCAGCAGTTTTTATCGCCTGCACGCTCCATCTGAGCTTCGTGTCAGCTGGAGATCTCTGCACTGCTGTAGAGGACAAGGAGCATGTTCTACAGGCTCAGTTGCCTAGAGCAGTGTCTGAATAAGCCCCTGGCTTTCAGCTTGGCTGGAACAAGAGCCTTTTCTTAGAGTTGCTGAAGATGCAGTTTCTGACTTCAACTAGCTTTGAGGTGAAGCCAAACAGAGCTAGAGTGAAGAGACCCATGCCACTCAATGCTCCCAGTTCCTACAAATGTTAAGATTATTGTTTAATCATAACACTGATGGCCTTTTAGAAGTTATGCACTACCTGCATTGCCCCTGCTTTTTTTTAATCCACTTGCCTATGTTGTTTTCCCTACACTAATCCAGTGGTCTTCTCCCATGCTGTCTTCACTGACCACCTCTTCTTCACCTCTCTGCTGTACTGTGTTGTCTCTCCTGACTTCCAAGTTCTGTTATCCCTGAAGCCTGAGCTTTCTGCAGATTGATCACATCTGCTTTGTGTTTGAGACAGCGACCATGTAAATGAAGGAGTTTCTGCAGGAAGTCAGAGGAGTGGCTTGCCCAGCACAGCTAAGGAAGTTCAACCCTTACTTAAGAAAGGAAGAGGTTCGTTTTCCCACAGCTGCGCATACCTCAGTCACCAGCAATGACCATGCACACAGCCAGGCAACAGTTAAACGGCCTGCTATGCGGTCACTTTTGGATTACACTTGCATGATCTGATCTCGCCGTACAGCACACCAGGCAGCAAGCTTCCCATCAGCCCACAGCTGCCTAGCCCCAGCAGGAAGAGCCTTTGTGGTACCAGGCTGCTCAGCAGCCCACACGTTCAGATACATCCCACCACGCATGCTCCATTAGCTGGAAATGGGCATGTTCCTGGTTTCTCAAATTAACTCAGGATCATTCTTATAAGTGTCTGGATGGAGGAGGGAAAAAATACCCCGAACAGGTCACAACACTGTTAACCATGGCAAGAGCTGGACTATCTCATACTGAACCATACCTCTTTAGTAGCATACCTCTTTATGCACCTTTGTTCTGCTCTTGATCTCTGCCACTATCATTCCCACGATGGAGCCTCTATATGTGGCTGCAAGGGAAAAGAACTTCTTGTTGGAAGTGATATCTCGGTACCATGAGTCAGGGTACCTGGGAAGGAAGAAAAAACAGGAATGTTTGGGGACACAAAGCCATGGGAGCAGGCAGCGTCACAGCAAACACAGTGGCGAGATGCTGCTCAACTGGAAATGGGCAGCACCATCTTTAAATGCCAGTCACTGGAACTGCAGGCCAATGTATTTACACAAGACTAAGGGAGGGAAGCTGTACTACTGGAAGGACTGTCTTCTGCAAAGCCATACAGCCAAGCAGCTCAGCCGTATGTCAGTCTAAAGCTCTTTCTATGCTACTAAATTAGCTTATTGCATGAAATCTGGGTTAGGACGTTATTCACCTTTCCTGTTTTAACTGTTGCACGGTACCAATGAACATCAAACAGCTGCTGTACCCCATTTGGTAGCATGGTTTCTTTCAATTGCATCTAAGAAGCAATGCAGGCTGCTCAGGTAATGGCCTCCTGCCTTGCTAAGACAACCACATTTTCATTCTACACTCACTGCCCAGAGCTTTCACTTCCATCTTCAGCAAGTTATTTTTAAATGCAAGATCCATCCGCCCTCATCTAAAAGTGTAAGGATCTCATTAATTTGATACACACATGAAAAAAAATACTGCATATTAGTACAAAAAAACCCCCCACATCAGCAGCATCCAACTCTCCTCCTCCTTCTGCAGCTACTAAAGGGAAACTAGTGTACACTAATTTATTTCAAAGTGAGAGTTCAGCATGCCTCGTGTTTAAAAGAAATCTACAAATTCAAAATATTATGAATGCTTTTGCTGGTTTGTTACATTTTATGCCATCTTAATTATAATCTGCTAAAATCCTCTATAAATCTTCTCAACAAAGCTAAAGAAAAAAAATCCTTGAAGCCTACAGCTGTAGTTTCCCTGGATGCTTTAAGCCAGAAAGCTATCACAGTACCCCAGTGGTCCTTATTCCCGTGCTTGTGCAGACACAAGCTTTAGCCAAATGGAGGCCTGGGACAGACCAAGATCAGCTTTAAGCCAGATCTTTGCCAGAGCTTTGGGAGCAACAGTGATTCCGAGCACACAGGCAAGTACTGTTCAGTCTCCCCCTGGGACATTCAGAAAGACAGTCCCTTAGGAACACTTGCTCTGTGTTGGTTTGGTTCAGCTCTGAGGGTGCTTTCTCGGCACACACTCCAGAACACAACTTTCTTTCTCAAGCACAGGGATGGTGTCCTTTTTCCTGGAGGTGTGCTCCTTTCCCCATCTCATACACAGTCTTTTCCAAGAAGCTGATCCACCCCCTCAATTACAAAGCCCATTTGTCTGCCAAAATCTGCATACAGGAGCTTTCTGATGACTTTTGCACCCTGCAGGACAGGCAGCAAAGGGCCATTAACAGGAACACTGCCACTGTGCATAGAAGATTCAGAACCTGCTGCTATCTTAGCAACAGTCCAGATGGCTGCAGCGCCTTTGGTGTCAGGTCTGACCTGGACCAGTGCAGGCTCACACCATTTTTCTGGATCCTCACCACCTCACACCCCAAACCGATAACGTACTCTATTGGGAACCAGTCGCCACAGAGCTGTTTCACTGTGTCTATGTCATCGTGGCAGAGAAGACGCAGGTTTACATCTGTAAGTGCAGTCGGGGGCACCTCCTCTGTCATTCACACCTGCAAGAAAAGAAAGCACATTAAGAATAATGAAGCACAGATTCTGACTCTCAGCTTCAGTCAGGCATCCGCACAAAGGCAGCAAGAGGTTCTCAGTATCAATGAAGTTGGTTTTCCTAGCAGAACGAGTTTGCAAGAGAGATGGAGCAAAACATGGCAACATTAACCTGAGAAGGAACTCAAAGCCCTGCTGCCCACAGGATAAGCACAGCTCACTTCTCAGCTTGACCTACCCTGCCAGCCCTGCATCTGCACACACCCTGCTCCCTGCAAGCACGCTCCAGCGATGCTGCATGTGAAGGGGCACGTGGCACCAACCACTTCCACAAAGAGCTCAGGGTGCTGCATCAAATAAGCCAACAATGTGCCAAGTGTACCTTATGATGTACAGAGCTCTTCAATTATCTATGTAGGACCAACATTTTTTGTTAAAACAAAACCAAGCAAACAGCTTAAGAAGGAAGCACTGCTAGAATATTTATAAAGTCACTTACACAATCCCACCATCTCCAGTTAGTACAACATATGCAGAGGATTGAAATTCTATAAAATGCTAATTTTGTTTAACTTATGCTGGTGAAATGAGATCTAGTTTCATTTCCCCTCATTCCTACATCCTACAACTCTACGAGGGCTGGCTTTCTAGTTCAGCAGAGAGCGTTCAAATACAGAAATCCCAAGATACCCTTTTCTTTCACCACAGCACTACCACAACCCTGCTAACCATGTACAGGACACTTACTCCAACGTCTTCAACCTTTTTTAACACGGTACCAGAGGGAAAGCAGCAAGCAATAACTAAAGTGGTTGTAAAAGCATTTGTAGCGCGGATGCAGGAATGAAGAACAGATTTTGAGAACAGGCTTTAGGCAGGACAAAGCCCCACACAAGACACTGGGCACACAGAGCACACACACAAGGCAGGCAGAGACAGGGCAGCTGCAGGAGTCTGTTCCCTTTCACGGCTCACCTGCAGTTCTCCATCCACAGCTTTGTCTCTCTCACTCCAGACTTCCTAGTCCCATGTCAAAGAACCAGACCAGGATGGAAAGAATAAAAAAAACAACCAAACCCCACCAACCTTCATTTAAAGAGTAGTTTGGTTTTGGTTTCTTTTCCCAATTTTAAGCATCTCAAATCTTGATTTCAAAATGCTGAGTTACAAGAAAAAAGCTGCATGCAGCAGCGCTTGTGTATGCCCTCCTGTTGAAAGGGATGCTCAGCTCTCCAGTGCTCTCGCTTTGAAGCTCAGAGACTCGAGAAGGAACACATTTAAACACACTCGCCACTGGACTAGATATGCCATTTGAGCAGTTTCAACGCGAAAATCGCATCACCTCTGTAATACACTCTGTAACAAAGATGCATAAAAGGAGCAGACACAGCAACGATCCCAGTTTGATGTGTTTGACAGCACACAAATGTGTGCTGATTGCTCTCTTAAGAATTTGGAAACACCTCCTTCCACTGTACCCCTAAAAAAAAACCCAACCAGGCTAAGCCACAAAATCCACATACCACCCCCAAATTTCTCTTTTAGGGTACATAAGCTAGTTTTCTTCTGCAGTTCTCCCAGATGAATCGACAGAGAGCAACTCCCAGTTAGTACAACATGAGGATAGTCAGAGAGCAGAGTCCCCAGATGCTGGGGTTCTTGGAACTCAACATCAATGCTGAAAGAGAGGTAATCAGCACTGCTAACGAGAACAACGTTCACCCTTGACTTTGGGACTCTCCCTGCAACACACATTGTATGACTCCTTTGCACTGGCTAGAGCAGCGTGAGCTCCCACCCCTCCATCCTCCCAGACAGTAGCACAAAACCCCTATGCTGCACTGGCCTGGACCTCCTAGGGATGAAGGAGGAACTCTACCACTGGTTTGTGTGCAACCTGGAACATGTCAAACAGCCAATATACCGACAGGAGAAAGGATACAGTTAAGGTCCACTGTTATCCAGAGAAATCTCTGCTAGTCCTTCTCCCATGCAGGCAGAAAGAATGGCAAAATGCTTTATTAGAGCAGAGGTCCAAGGAAGTTCTCCTACAGCTCTTGAGAAAGATCAAATGGGGTGGATTTCTTCAGGCAAAGGATCCTTCCCAGACATTACTTTCCTCCCAGTGACTCATCCTACACATTTCCCTGAGAAGGGCATCCGAGGGGATCCATATATTGCTATGGATTGCTTGTTCTTCTCCAAAGAAGTCCTTAAAAATATACAGAACAATTTCACAGCCTGTTCTAAGACTCTAGGACCGAGCAGCCTACAGCTTTCACAATCAGTCCAGATGCTAGTTTCAAAACAGCTTAAGTACCTAGAAAACCCATAAAACCAGTACTCTTTGCTGCTTTTAAAACTAATTTTACATGGCTAGAATTGGCTCAAGCCCTCTGAAGCTAGACTTTGAATCTGTACCCTGTCATGGCAGTGAGCACACCCTCCACCACCAGCCCCTGGTGACCTTTTAACATGCCTTAGCTTTACCCTGCGGAGCGTGAAGGAAGGGCACGTTCACTTGCTGTGGCTGATCTGATCCACACCACTGCTGGCTGAGGTAGCTGATGCACAGTGGTGTGGTCCCCAGTCTCACCCTCACTGAACCCTTTGCTGAGCCATTTCAGAGCGATGACCCACCACAAGATCACAATGTGAAGGGAAAATTGTTCATAGGCCAGAAATGCTTGGCAAAAGCTCAGGTAGCGCAAGATAGGCTTCAGGGGAGAAAAAATGAGGAGTGAGCAGGCACATATACAGCCAGAGCTGCTTTGGCCCTGGCAAAGCTCCAAGCCCTGATGTATCACTTCATTAGTGGGCATTAAGGGGCACTCAGGTTTGCAACAGCAGTGTGCTCTCTCATACATTTTATTTTTCTCTCAAAGTTTTGATGCTCCTCTAAGGCAACACTCCTTCTCAGTCAATACCCTCAGCATTAATAGATCAGAGATAAATGAAACAACCATGACAGAGCCATACTTCTGCTAATGAGTAGCAAAGGCAGGGGCCTAGAAGCAGACTCAGCCAGCAGCTGCTGCAGGAAAGGCAGAGCCAGCACAGGATGCATTCTTGCGAGAATTAGTTCATGTTTATTTAACACTATATTCTCAAAGAGCTAGGCAAGCATTATGCATTATCCTGTAGCTGAAGCCAGCCTTAAAAAAGTAGTCCATGACTGTTTAGTTGAACAGGATAATTCCCCTCCTCTCAAATTCAGACAGACGTTTCCCAGCATTGGTTGTGTTTGCAAAGACTCTCTCCATCCACTTTGCATTATGTGACCCAATCTGATGCTCTTGCACATTTAAAGGAAATTTAGGACACCCACTTGGCACTGCACCCTGCCACAAGGTTTCAGAATAGCAGACCTGTGCACCTTCCTGAAAGCACATTGTAAGTCCTAAACTTACTATTTAAAAATAATGTCATAAATCTTTGGCATCAATAAGCTCTAGCTTTAATGAGCTAAAGAAGAGTATTTCACAATTCTGTCTAGAAGGCAGAGGAGCCTTTAGCTTCCAGCATCAACCCAAGCAATAGCTGGGACTCCATGAATTATCAGTGTTCACTCCACACAATGAGCCGAGTACGGGTACTGACGTTATTTCTATCATCAATACTTCCAGGTCCTCCCGTACAAGAGTAGATCTTGCTTTGAGTTTAGGTTAGCTACCAGGTACAGGGACAGATTCTTTACTTGCCCTAGATGCTTTGCAGCTAAGAAACTTCAACTCAGGCTTTTCTCAAGAGCAGGAAATTTTCTTTCCCTCTTAGAGCTCTTATATTAAAAAAAGAAAAAAAAAAAATCTATGTAATACTGTATTTCTATAGAAACTGTGGTAGCCACGCAGAATCAGCACTCTTAATCCAACAGGGTATTCACATGCAAGACAAAACCTGATGCCTGCTAGAATTTGGCAGAAAACTGCTTAAATGCATTTGAAAATCCCTCAAGCACTTCCATGTCTATGAAAGCCTGGCCAAGTGATTCAACAAGTTAAGATTTCCCTAGTTTAGCATTATTAGATGTGTTTTGACAATGTTTCTGCCCTGTGCATCCTGCAAAAAGGAGTTGGATTTAAGCAATGAACAATCATAGATGCCATTTTTATGAATTTTTATTTGGACTTCAACATCCATCCAGAGAAGTTCATGAAAATCCCAAATGAAAATTTTAACATCTTGCAACAAATATCACCGAATTTCATGGCATGATAAAAGCAAGGTAGTCTAAGACTAAAGCTAAACAAATACTAACTAGAATCGAATACATCTATAACTTCCCATAAGGGGTGTATTGGCTTCAAATTTAGTGTTCACACAAAACCCAACGTGAAGGAATCTTCTTTACTTGCAGAAACAAAGCTAGACTGAGGTCCACCAAAACCTTTTACTTTTCAATTTAAATGCTAATTGAAATCAATTCTTCCTGAACAGAAAGAAGCAAACCTGCAGGAAAGAATAAAGAAAAACAAGCACTGGCAGGCTAGTGGGTTTTTATAAGCAATTCTGCAATTCAGAAAGTACTGTCCTGAAAGACACATGGCCAACCACGACGGTATTGCAGGCACCTCTGTGATTAAACAGTGCAGACCCTTGTTTACTTGGCCTGAAGATTTTCATCTTCTGGATTCAAAGTACTTTCTTCAAGCACACTCCTGCTAGATGATTAAGAAGGATTATCTGCTGTTGTTCCACAGAAGGAAAAGATTAAGTTCCTCCAGACAACTACCAAGTACATAGCATGCATGGGCCAAGTCTGGGGAACCTCAGTGACGCTAAACAAATCTCCTCTGCAAAAGCAGCACGCGAGCTGGCCCTTCCTCTGGTTGTCGGGTCACGTCCCTCTGCCTATGGCTGCATGCTTCTACCCAGCACTTCAGCGATGGACATATGCACAGTAGCTGTATCTTACTTTATGTGAGCAGACCATCTGCTCGGCATAAACACAGACTAGCAGATACCCCCTGGAAGATTTGCACACATGGGCCAGAGGTGGATTTTCTTACACCTGGTACCCTCACTAGAGGTGCTGCTCCAGTGTCACCACCAAATCCTTGTTTGAGACTTCTGTGTGGACAGTCCTCAAATCCCAGCAAGGCAAGATTTCCAGGGGAAAAAAAAAAAAAAAAATTAACGACACCTGGCATCCTCTCTCACTTGTAAATAAATAGGATCAAACAAAGCACAGACAGAATTTTAAGAGCTACTCAAAATGCAGGATAGGCACACATTAGCTGTGACTGAGCACCGCTGTACTCAAAACAGACACGAACTCTGCTATTGTCTGGGGAGTATCACTTCAAGAGCACCAGCAGGAGTTTTCACAGCTATAAGTCTCTCTACCTTGCACCATCTGGCACTGGGGATTTGATTTACATTAAACCATTCAATCCAAACCAGCCAAAGGTCTAATTCCAACAAAGCAGTAAAGATTTCCCTTCTGCATTTCATTTTAAGCTTACTGCGTTTTTAGGTTACTGGTCTCGCAGGGAATGTTCCACAGAGACACCCCTATTACCAAGCTCCTTTTATTTAATACAATAAAATTGCAACTGGATTTGAAAACATCATGAATTCATTACCAAGAATCTTAAAGAGGTACTTCTAGGACTTAGGGCAACATTATCAAAGCAATAGGAGCCAAATTTTTAAAGATACTCAAATACGTGGCTTGATACCACCTAGGTACTACTTCAAGTCTGGTCATAGAATAAAAAAATTAGGTGGGAAGGACCCTTCAGAGGTCATCTGATTTAACGTAACTTGGGGAAGGTTGCTCAGCCCCACAGTCCCACATAACATCAGCGAGGAGCAAATCTCTTCACCCTGCCTGGGCTCAGACTAGTTCCTTTGCACTCACAGGCGCAACTGGAAAGCTGGACTGTTAAACATGCTGCCTGCACCAATACAACCACCTCTGCTAGGCGTGCAATGCAGGCATACCTCTATACGCTATTTGTTACACTCTATTCCATTTAATGCTCCTGCTCCTTCTAGGAATCCCATGCAGGTTCATTTAGGACAAGCAATAAATAAACCCCAGAAGATGTGGTTCTCCTCGTTTCTGGTACGTTATGCAAACCAATGGAGCTTGGAGTTCACAGTCACAGGCAGAACAGTGATCGTTTCACCTCCATTCCTGTACCGTTCAATCATATCCCATAGGAGTGCTGCCCAAAATTGCCATCACTTAATTCCCTACATTAGCAGAAGCAGGTGTCTGGAGCGAGGGAGACACTTAATGGGAAAAGTAGGACAAAATGTCTGATTTTGTGCTTTGGTCTGAAAACAAGGTAATAATATGTCTGGAAACAGGCTCTGATGCTAGATTACATCATTTCACAAAAGTCCATAATGCCTTTTGATCCAGGCATTATGTTTTTCTGTAATTTCTACCAGAACCGCAAACATTGAGCGTAGGAGCCCCTCGTGGACCCCTGGTCACTCAGGGACACACACAAGCTCAAGACTTTGAGCTGCTCATTATTTAAATTCCTTCCGTAGCAGCTTCCTCCTGTGCTCAAAACTGCCCTCCTCAACCAGCTGCCTCTGCACAATCTCCTAGGCTGCCACATCTTGAAGGCATGCCATTAGTGCAGCCCTGCTACGTGGATCCCGTTAGCCTCCAAAGCACACCCCGCGCACTAATGAACTTCTCTCGGGGACATCACTCTGGAGAAAGGAGTTTGTCCATGCCTGGACTTTCTTCTCCAGTAAATCCATCCAGTAAATCCATCCATGCCTGACCAGCACACCCCCACAGTGTGCTTGGGGAAGAATGTATTGTAAAGAAAGCTGAATTTATCTCAGCAGCAGGGAGACTGGAGGGTAACCTTGGGTTTAGATAAGACAGCTGCACCAGTGAATTGTCAGGTGCCCTAAGATAACTAACAAAGAATAATGTCTTCCTGAGCTAGCCCGACCAGCATGGGGGGAGCATACACATGGCTGAGCCCAAAGTATAAAAAGGGGACAATTAATAAAGTGAATTTTGAAGAAAGCAAAGGGTCTGAGCTGGCTTCAGTCTGTGTATTCTTTCCCAGTGACTGTGGGCACCAAGCACCGTAACAGTGAGCATATAGGGATCAGTAACAGGCATCACACTTGTATTTGGATTCAACTGTACACTGCAATTGCTGTATTATGCTTGTGCTGCAGTTTCAGTATGGTGCTGTATCACCCTGCTAAATCAAAATCCCATGTAACACCAAATATACCAAACAAGTAAATCTGATATTAAACCCTCCTCGTGCGGAGTATCTGCAAGAGGCTGGCCAGAGCACATTGGACTCGGACGGCCAGGAAGGCAGCACTGCTGCACACAACCTGAGAGAACCCATCCTGGCATTCACCTCTTCCCACAGGCTCGCCCCATGCTGCTCAGCCAATTTTTCATCAGCTCTGAAATTCTGAAAACACCGTTCTAAGAAATGCATTTGCACCTTGTCCCCAGCTCTGCACTTCATTTTTCTGTCACGCCCAGATCGAGGTGTGCATACCATAGGCCTAAAAGCCTGAAAGCCAAAACCACAGAAACACAGTAATTAACACTTTGGCCTCCCACCATCAAGGATCAGGATTTGAAACAGACCCCGAAAGGACATTAAGAAATGAGAGGGCAAAATGCAGTTCTACCTGCACAGCAAGCAACAGTTACTTATTTGAAAGGAAAACACTTACTGTGAGTGAAATCCTTTTATACCTGTATCCCTGAGCCTCTGCACACTTGAAGTTTGACTTGTCAGCCTTCCAGCAGCAGAAATGTTCACGTTTTGCACACGAGTAGCTTTCTGGGCTCTTCTTTTACCCTAGATATATTACTGAAGCTGTAGATTTCACAGAAGCTGGTACCCAAATAACATGTCTCTAAAGCATACTGCAAAAAGACGCGGCTTCCTGCTGCCCCAGATACAGCAATTCCTCCAGGGAATGGTGAACAAGAATCTCTAAGAGGGTGTTGCTGTTAAATCTTTTCTTATTAAGATGAGGAAGAGAAAATCTTCTTTGTGACAGTAGCGCTGCAGGGAGTTAAAACCAAAGGGTCGCAATAGAGGCACATTTACAAGAAGCTCGCTAGAGGAGAGATCTAATACTTTGCAAATGCCAAACAGGGCAAGTTTCCAATAGGCAGCTGTTCCCCCAGAAAACAACAACAACAAAAAAACAAAACCAAAACAACTCATCATACATGCAGGCCCATTGCCATTTCCGAATTAGAATAAACAGCTACACAGAAAACGTATGTAGTGACTAAAAAAAAAAAAAAC
>VZTL01046296.1:121355-148614 GCA_013400535.1 Scopus umbretta | reverse complement strand
TCAGGGCTGAACAAAAGTTAAAGTACGTTATTATTACGTTATTTACCTTCCCTTTCCAGAGAAGGACAAACAGTTTTCTTCTCAGCTCTTTCATTCACATCAGATTTTCCCATTTTTGCAGCCAATGTGCAACCAGGTAACCACATCCACCACATCTCCTCCGAAGAGGACAATAGCTGTGGAGATCTTTGTAATAAAGTCACTAATGTATAAAAAGGACCCTTCTTTCTTGCTTTTTCACTCAGCAGAGGGGGTTCAGAGCATCACAGCATGACAACAGAAAAAAGCTCAACTAAGGGGGCTAGATGGCGTGTTTTGCTGTAGCGCTCACAGCAGTGGGTTCTGCTGCCCTTCCCAGGACCCTTCTGTACCCGCCTGTGCCTTGCTCAGAGCTGGCCAGCACGCTGCAGCCAGCCTGTGGCCAGTTTTCCAGCTAGCATTAATTAAAACACACCAGATTTCACCCCAAAGTTTCACGAGTCGCCAGTTGAGGAGTATAAAGAGGGCACTTCCTGATGATGGGTCACGGCAGCCACGAAGGGGTTTCATTCCCGCCCTAGCACAGGCCTAACGAGTTGGACCTTCTACTCGCTGTTTGAAAGAAAGTGGCAGAATTATTTTACGCTTCTTAAATTGTTTCCTTTAATAGGAAGTGCTGCTTTACTCTACCTTGTGCTTCTGAAACAAACATTTGTGTTCCAAAAATATACAGTGTACACATACTCTGTAGCTATAGATACAAACATTTACAAAGAAACGAGCAGGCTGGAGTGGACTAGCTTGAAAAATCTCAGGCCGTTCTTTCTGGGCCTCCTAGAACAAGACTAGCTGGGCTCACCGTCCTGTAAACAGATCAGGGCTACTGCAAAAACACATGATTGAGAAATATCATACCCCTGGTGATTATATGAAACAATCTGGGTCAAAAAAACTTCCAGACACTGCAGAGGTTTGGAGCTTCAGTTGCCTCTTCCTACCCCCTCCTTTTGTCCCTATGATCTGCCTTAGTACCTGCATCCTGAATCCAAACTGACTGTAGCCTACCCGTCTGTGCCTTCTCTACTGCCGAAGGGCTGATCCCTCTCGCGGGCATTGCTCAGCTTTACACCAAAGACGAAAATGTGGTTCCCGAGACATTTGGTTTCATCTGCAAGGCTTCCTCAAACTAAGGGAAACTGGGTACTCTCTACAGTCTTAGCATTTTAGCGAATAGGTCGGTATGGGAATGTCATTCCTGGTATAAATGTTTGTACAGGGTGAGCCGGGAGCGCTGGGTGAGCCGGGAGCGCTGGGTGTGCAGCGTGTGCAGGATAGCCCAGAGGAGGAGTATGAATATGAGGATAAAATCCTGGTGGCAGAGCGCCATGGGTCGGTTGCTGTACTGGACCTGAAATCACCAGCTGGAGCAGGCTGCGAAGAGAAATTCAGAAAGACATGAGGATTATTGAGAAGGCTTTTGTCATGGCTCTCCCCAGCCCACAAGGGCCTGGCTCTACAGACAATTCATAACCAACACACAGCACTGCTCAGAGGCAAGAGGACAGAGATTCAATTACGTTCGTTACAGCTTCCAGCAGACTTTTTTTTTTTTTTTTTTTAAACTTGGTTGCTTTTTGCAAAGAGGCAAGAAGCAAAGCGCAGTTAAGTTTAAAGTTAGGTAAAACAAGCAGGGAGTTGGGGATGGGAGAACTTTGGGGCAGGTTCCACACTGTAATTTCATTTTCCCCTTCTGTGCATTGGTTCTAACACAGGCTGGGCAAGATCATCTACATGATGGGAGTCACTTAAGTCTCCTTCAGTCAAGAGTCCAGACTGCAAGTAACCCGCACTGTCTGACACCTTTATCCTTGTGCTAAACTGCGTGTGAATAAAGGCCAACTTCCACAAAGTAAACACAAAGAGATTTTTGTCCCAGCAGCCCTCAAGTGCGTGTCTTGGAATAAGCATCAAAACCAACTGTAGAAAGGTCTCTTACTTGTTATGCGGTAGCCTGGAGCACACAGTTCTCAAGTCATCTGAAAGAGGACAGAAGACATAACAATAAGGGTAAATCAGGAATTAGAGCATTTTTCCTCTCCACTCCCCTTTCTAGAAAGATGAGATTACTGAAAAAGCTCCAGTCATCAGCAGATCCAGAATCCCATTCTCAGGCCAAAAACTTCCAAATGTTTCTCCATCTCACCAGTCATTACTGCAGCTTTTTGCGCTTGACACTTTATTGTATGTTCAACATTTAACCTACGCTGCCATATGCGAAATACAGCCTCAAGGCAGACCAAGCTTTAATATAGAATTTGCAATATCAATATGCTGTCAAGAAGTAACTAAGACATAGGAAATATAAGATATGACTCTGCCCACTGAGTATGGCATTTATCGTGAGAAAGGCATCAGGTCAAAGCAAGGCAAAGCTTACCCAATACCTGTTTTACAATTTTTTTATTTTTTTTTTTAAACAGTGCTAGTATAAAGAAAGGGTTGAGGGTTTTCTTGTTGGGGTCTATTAACTAAAAATTGCACCTTTTTTACCACCTTAATATGTTTTCCAGAACATTTCTTGGCAATATCTGTATGCCTCACCTCTTGTGAGCTGCTCCCATCTCTTTGTTGGTCCCATGCAATGAGTACTTCTTTCAACTGATTTTCAGATACTGATAAACAGTTTGTATTTGCCCCTCCAAAGCAGAAGAACTAGAACCAAGGTATTTGACAACATACCCTGTTGCTAGAGTCCTTTCAGGAATAGCCTGAGAACAAACTCCTGCCTTTGTAGATAAGCACACCCCCAAAACACTGAAATAACTGGTATTTCAGCAGCTATTTGTACTGAATTACTTTCCACTTCTAGAGTAAAAGTAAGCACTCAGAACGTACCAGCTGAACAGCTAGGAAAAAACACATCCAAAATAAGCCATCAACTAAAAAAACTCCACTTTTCTGCCTGTTCTTATTACACCCTGAGCTACTTTATGAAAGGTTACAAAGAATAACACTGACATTTGACCAGCAGCACTGTTCACCCAGGGCAAAAGCCCCAGGCACCTGCTTAGGCAGAGGCCGCTTTCCGCAGCTGGGCTCTGTACTAACTGCCCAGGCTTTGGGGAGCTTTGACCCTTCTGGTCACACCAAGATTCACCTGTTTTCGAGATAATGTATCAACAAAACAGTATGTCTGGCTGACCCTGTGCTGTGCTAAGGCACTTCCCTTTTTCATCTCTGCAGGTCTTTCAGAAAGAACTGGGTTTTGCAACAGGAAAGACTGACAAAAGCCACATTAGCAGGCTTCTTTACTAAGTTTAACCAAAATCATACACACTGTAGTGGGGTGTCATTACAGGAGAGCTGAAGGCCCAGAAGTTCCAGATGAACAGTTTTCGTTTGCTTTTCAAATTTGTTGTCTAGCACACCCACCACATGGTTTATCTACTTCATGGTCTCTCCTCCAGCAGGCAAACTCAGAGAAGTCAAACCAAAACACAGTTAAACAGTGCCTTTTAAATAGCTACAGGCAATTCCGAGGGAGTCAAATTTGTCCCCATGCCAGACACCCAAATGTAACTCCCTTGTGCACATTGCAAGGTAGAAGACCAATTCTCCAGCACTGCAAAGCAACGCACCAGTCATCTGCATCAATGATCTCTCCTTTCTTACTCCCCATCCAGTTACTTTTCCCAAAGTATTTCCTGCACTACCACTTCCTAAGAGTGGCAAACTGCTATATCTGCTGTGAACACATTGATCTATACTCTCCCCATCGCAAAACTCCCTCTTACAATATCCACACACTGTAGGAAAAAAATCCTGTCCAGCGTCTCTGCCAGCCCCACTGACAACTTACCTCTAGTGCACAGGAGTGCTCCTGATGCCATGGCCACTTGCAAAGCCTGAGCCAGTCTGTCCAGAGCCAGTTCAATCTCTTTGGATGCGTTGAGAGGATTGAGTTCGTCAGATAGTCTGTTAATTTCCTCAACGAGTGGAACCACGTGGTCAAAGGGTACTAGCCCCAGGCGCCCATAAAGGTTCTTCTCTGTTAAATGCCCCTGAAGCATCATAAGAACCTGCAGGACACTTAGATGCAGTTTTGAATACAGCTGATGGCAATCTCTGTCTTCTCCTGAAGTTGAGTCCTTGGAAACTTTGCTAGGAGGGTGTCCATTTGAAAGAGAGGTTTTCTTCTTCCTTTTATAAGCCAGGGGGGCCTTCACGCACCAACGGATCAGTCCAGTCAGTGGGGTGAGCTCTAAAAACCCTATTGGCAGGTTGGCTGCAATAGGAGTGTTTAGAAAGGTTATAAGAATCAAGCGGGGGTCTTCAAAGATCCAGGAAACAATCAACTCCAGCAGATCCGAAGGAGGGATGAGGTCATCTGCAGATAGGAAAGAAATTCTTGAGTAAGCTGAGCCTTGCACTGGGGCACAGGACAGCAGTCTTTAATTAATCTCTCACACACCCTTCACATTTCAAAACCTCCCCAACTCTGCTTTTTTTTTTTCAAGACACCAAAGGTAGGTGCTCGTTTGTCCCAGGGAAGACACAATGTTCCTGTCAACTTCACCTTTTCTATCACCAAATGACAACATTTATCCCCTTTCCCAACAAAGCTTCTTTTGTCATTTTTCTTCTCTTGCACCCATCATCTGCTTACTTTTTCTCTAAACTCAGTCTCCATTTATCCCTTGCCACAAGGAGTACAACAGGCAAAGGAATAGAAAACAATCTGTTGGCACTCCTTTCTCTTCACCCCAATCATTCAACTCATTTCCTTCAAGACTTAACTAAACAAGCATGTCTTATGGAAAAACTTAACGCAACAACATGATCATGTGACAGGTAAAGGATTATAAGATTATGTAAAGCTTCAAGTAAAAAGGAAAAGGTGGCCATGAACTGCAGCTTGACTACAGACAAGAGAAACATTGACATTCACAGTAATCACGCATCATCCTGTCACAGGGACAGGCTACTGGATTGAGCGACGTACTTTCACTGCGAGTTGTGTACAGCGTCAACAAAGGGCTCAGCACAGAACTATCTAGTCAGGTCTTTTGTACCCGAAATGACTTATAGGACAAATCATCCGGACTATGGAATTACTAATATGCACTGAATACAGAATCAGTATTTTCCAGTTTTTAGCTTTTCTGAGATCTCCAAGTATCACAGATACTGCTGTTTGTGTGATCGACTCCTGTCCTCAGGACATGGTGGAGACTGCCCAGTTATAGATCGCTCTTTGAAGAGCAAGCTTCATTTTCTTGTGTCACCAGTAGCATCTCAAATAAACGAAGGAATTAAAAAAAAAATTACTTAACTGATGTTATTTTCTTTCTGACATGTCTTTTAATTAGTTCAATGAACTTCCATGTGGTGCATAAAACAGATATAAAATACTGAGGAAGAATATCCTACGAGCTCTACCAAATCTTTAAAAAAAAAAAAAAAGAAAGAAAGTCTAAGCCTGCTCCTCACTCTCACTAAAGCCAAGCTGCTCATCTGGAGAAGACCATGCAAAACATTTCCTATATTAAAACAAATAGTATTTGCTTGTTTGGATTATATGTGATGCTGGTATTTAGTGTATGGTTGTTCCCTAGTCTACCATGAGCTCTCTGTCTCTCTCGCTGAGTAAAAGTAAATCAATCTTATTTCAGACACCTACACGTTTCTAGTGTCTGAGCAACAACCACCTGAGACAGGTTGTATCACTAGCTGGTCACACATGTAGTTAGAGTGCATCAGAGGTATGCTGTTGATTGCATTTCTGTTACTGCTCAACAGAAATCCTGCTCCAGCTTGTGAAAGTTCAGAATGTGCATTTTCCCCCTTTTTGGAAGGAATTGAATTGACAGAGCCTATATGCTGGGTAGGTGACACACAACAGGGAGGCCAAACTGCCCGGCCCAATCAGATCAGCTTTCACTCCTGGAGCTGCTCAGTCAATAAGGTTCCCATGTCCTTTGCCCTCTGTGGACAACATTGCCCTTTGCATCAGGCGTTACCTGGCTGCTTCTCCAGCAAGGACTCTCCCTTCAGCCACTGCATGGTTAGTTTTGTTCTCACCCCTGCGACAGAGGAGGCAACAGCCACACCCCTGAGCTGCTTCAGGCAATAATTACATGGTAACACGCATCTTTAGAATTTCAGCAGTTAATTCACCTGCAACAGTTAATTTGTGTTGCATTATTCTGCCTCTCTTACTTTGACAGACACAGTTTGGAAACACTTACCTGAAGAGAGGTCGTAGAGCGCTGTGACTGACGTAATGAACTGGCAGCAGAAGCGAGGACTGGCGCTAAATATCTGCTTCAGCGTCTGGATGGACCCTGGCACCAAGTTGCAGTAGTCATCGACCAAGGCTCGGGCTAGCCTCACACAGTACACAGCAGGGGTTCGCTGCAGGGGTGTGGGATGGCACACAAGGAAGAGTGGATTAAACCCAGTCACAGAAAGTTCTACAGAGCTGATGTCAAAGTTTACATTGCCACTCTCCTGCCCACCTCACCCAGCCACTTCGCTGTTTCAACATTTGTTTCCACTCTCCCAAAATTAAAGCACACTTTCTCTCTCTCTCTGCGTATCAGAGATTCACTCAGACAGAAATAAAATTTCTATTTCACAATATTAACATAGATGGTGATATTTTGCATTTACAATATCCGTAATTTAAAATTAAAGCCTTTTAAATCAGTATTTTGACTTAAGACGGAAATTTTTTACTACTTCAGCAACTTAGTTTTGTAGTTCAACCAGTTCAGTACCAGAAAAACTAGTTCAGTAACCTCTGAGTTACACTTGACATTTTTAATGTGGAAAAATTCTGTGCAATCCTCATGTCACTTCAGAGCTGCGACCTGTAAAAAACTACACCTTCCTCTGCTATCCAGGTTACATCCCCTCCTCCTCTACCATGGCTCACCAGGTGGGAAAAGAGGGAACCCACAGAAACTGTACCAGTCTGCCCCCTGTCACCATTCTCTCCCAGTAGTCTTTTTGCTCTTCCCCTTCTGTAAAGCAGGTGACTTCTGCACACCCTGCAAAGGCAGCAGAAACTTCCCAAGGTCTACAGTGGGGAATCTCAGTGGGAAAGGAGGAGATATAGGAGATCCCTTACATACTGCATTTACAGATATGAATACCAGACACAGGTATTTTGTGCCCAAATCTCAGGAGAGAGGTTTGCCTCTTCTGCCAGGCCCAGACTTGCACATGAGGGACAGTTTATTTCCCAAGCTCAAGAGTCAGCTTCTTTGGGCAATGTGACCACAAACTGCCCTAGTTTTGTTCCTTGTGTTGGTCAAACCCTTCACTGATTCCTTTTGACATGCTGGAGTTGGGGTGGGGGAGAATCAATAAAACTTTCACCTGCCCTGTCACTTTAAAAGGAAAACAAATTTTCTTCTGCCAGTGCAGCACACAAATGGACTGGCAAAAGCTCTACCTTTATGCTGGAGCAAAGGAATGGACACAAGCACAGACTTGGGGTGAATATAGCAGCCAGCTGTTGTAGCATCTTAAACTGCCACAGAGCAGCAGCTGACTACAACCAGCTGTCACTGACCGTTAAGTGATGCTCTGCCTCAGTTCACCTGTATGCATCATGGCATACTGCCTCCTCCTTCACCAAGACTGCCCTGTCTGCACAAAAGCTGTACCTGCAGCCAGAAGGCAGCACATTCCAGAACTGGAACCCTGCACACAGCCACTGCCATGGAAACCAGCTTTCCTAGTAAAGCCATCCTGTTGTCATCTGCTTTGTTTCCTTGAGGACTGAAGAGAGATGAGAAAATGATCTGCCGGACTGAATCCTTGGTTTGCTCTTGGAAATAATTGCACATGATCTCAAGGAGCTGAAGTTCCTGAAGTGAATTCAATCTCTGAAAGAAAACAACAGCAAAGCTGCAAAATATACTGGGGCTCTTGAAGAATCAAGAGCTGCTTTGGTGAAAGCCAGGAACAGTAAAGGCTGAGAGCTTCCCTCAGGTGTTAGAAACTCAGTCTTTACATACAGCACACATATTTAAGCTTCCTGAACCACCACTGCATTTACCTACTTACACAGAAGAGCTGTAGATTGTATTTGAATATATGGATACCCGAGGCTGATGCTTGCTGTACCAGCAAGCGCTGCCCAAGAGCTGAGAGATAAGACCTATAGCAATAGTAGAGCAGAAAACATTTCCTCTGTCTCCAAGTAACAGCACTAAGGGCACCGCCAGGCAGCCCTGGGGGGCGGGGGGTGTCATAGCTAGGCCCAGCAGCCCTCTGGGCCCCAGGCCCATCCCTGGCATTCACCAGCAGCTGTGGTTTCCAGTCGCTGCTCTCTGGGAGGTCCCCACCCCAGCTCCAGCCCACGCTCTGCCGTCTAAAACCCCTTGTGCAGCTCAGCTGCAGCACTGTGAGGTTGTGGGCTTTCCCCAGGGGCCTTAGGCCCCACCACACCTCACCTCTGCCCGGGAGGCCTGAGCCCCGGCCAGTCCATTGCGGCCTTGCCAGCCAGCCCCCTCCCCGCCAAAACAGCCCTGGGTCACCAGCCCCCGGGACGCTGTCCGGCCTCTCGCGGCCCCGCCAGGCCTCGCCCCTCAACCTCCCCGCGGCCGGGGCCCACCTTGGGCGGAGCGCCGCGCTCCTTGGGGACCTGGAAGAGGAACTCCTCCAGGAGCTCGGCGGGGCCCTTGTCGACGAGGGGCAGCGGGGCGCTCTGCAGCTGGCTGCTGAAGTAGATGTCCAGGTGGTACAGCACCTCCTTGGCGGCGCTCAGCGCGTCCCGCCGCAGCAGCGAGTGCCGAATGTCGCTCATGGCTCCGGCCCCACGGAGAACGAACCCCGCTCCCCTTCCCTTCCCCCGCCGCCCCTCCGGCCCGGCGCGGCCTCCCACAGCGGCAGAGGCGCAGAGCGGACGGGCGCTACGGCAGCCCGCGCCGGACAAAAAGGGCCCACGCGCGCCCGCCGCCGGCAGCGCCCCCTGGTGGTGTCGTGTCCCGCCCCGTCCCGTCCNGGGGGGCCTGGCCCTGGGGGGCTTGGGCTGGGGGGATTGGCCCTGGGGCTGGCCCTTGGGGGGTTTCGGCCCGGGAGGGAACTGGCCCTGAGGGCGTCTTGGCCCCTGGGGGGCCTGGCCCTGGGGCTGGCCCCTGGGGGTTCTTGGCCTGAAGGGGGGCCGACCCTTGGGGGCGGTCTTGGCCTGGGGGGGCCTGGACCTGGGGCTGACCTAGGGAGCTGCAGCCCTGCTGGGGGGGTCTAGGCCCAGCCCGGATCCCACTGTGGGGAGCGGGGTGCAGGCCCTGGCCCTGCTCTGGAGGAGCTTGGCCCCAGGGGCAGCTGGCAGGGTCCCCCCAGCCCCTAAAGAGCAGTGTCCACTGCAGGGGCCCAGCACGGCCCTCCTGGGAAATGCAACAGCTGCCTTTGGAGGCCAGGGAGCACCGGGATGACAGCCAAGGCCGGGGTGAGCTGTTGGAGGTGTGGGGTGGGAGGCTGCCATTCCCTGACACTACATGGGGCCCCCCCCACCGGGGACAGGGCCTGCTCCAGGTGACCTCCTGGGGAGGGTCTGGAGACAGGTGCTGCAGCAGGGACCCGTCATTTTTTGGGACTGGCAGCTTGGTTCCACAACCGAAGACCAAAGCTAGTGGGGCCGTGCTGGGATGCACTGGCTGCGCTCAGCCCCCAGCACTGGGATCCCACCAGCCCCACCATGCTAGCCTGAAACCAGCTTGTTGGAAATGAAGGGTGCTGGATGAGAATGGTTGGTGTTGGTGAAATAAACACTTTAACAGAAATTGTAGCTGGTGATGTGTGAGAGCTGCCTACACCCCATATTGGGGAGCTGCCATTCCCCATGAGCGGTCTGGTCTCTGGGATTCGCTTACACCTTGCAGATCTCTTGTTGGCGTTTTTATTGATTTAAGCACATTCTCAGCTTTAGCTGTGGTGGCAGGTGTTGGCACTGGTTGAAAGGGTTGTTTTTTTTCACTAAGTAGACCTTTATTTCTGTGAAAAATGCCACATGGAGCCTGCGGCCTTGCACACTTCTTGGCTGGGCAACCACTTGGCAAGGTGAGCACATCCCTCCCCATAAATGCAGGTGTGGCTCCTTCCCCTTCCAGAGACCTTGGACAACACCAAAGGTACGTCCTGCTCCCCTCTCCTCCCAAGCCCCAGGAGCTCTCCTCTCCAACATTAACTTCCCCAGCTCAGATTAATTTTGCTGAGACGATCTGCTGGGGCTGAGCCTGGGCACAGCTCCCAGGCATCGCCTGGGATAGATACGGTCCTCTATAGGTGCCTCTTCCTGGGAGGTTGCGGAGGCTGCTGTGTCCCCTGGGAGCAGGGAGGACTCGTGGGGCTTTGGGCAGTTTGTGGTGCGATCAAATCGTAACATTACCAAATTGTGGTGTTACCAAATCGCCACGTTACCAACTGGAGGGACTGCGGCATTACAGATGGTAGCATTTGCAGCGGTAGCGAGGATGCAGATGGGGAAAGGTGGGGATTTAACTAGAGCAGCTGCCCCAGAAGAAAAAGCAAGCCTGGGGAGCAAGCCATTCCCCAGGTCAGGCTTTGGGTGTGCTGAAAGCTGGGGTGTTTGCCTGTCCCCTCAGCCCATCTTATCAGCGCTTCTGGCAGGGAAAGGTGCTCGGGGTGCCTGGGCTTGCGCAGAGCTCAGATCCCTTCTGCTGGTGAAATATTACCCTGGGGATCTGAGTGCCACGGGAAATACTTCCCAAATGCATTTCCTCGTGGTTGGGAGCCACCACGCTGCCTTGGTGGGGGTCTCGGGGGACTCCAGCCTGGGTGAGGAAGGGGCACAGGCAGTGCTGGGGGGCAGGGGGGCAGGATACCCAAGGTGAGGATGCTCCAGGCGGGGAAGGAGGTGGGGAGGGGTACCGGGGGGGATCCATCCCTTGCTCTGTCCCAGCACAGCTGCTGTAGGGTCTTTTGGGTCTCTGATGCAGACCTGGGGAGGGGTGGGAGAGGCACAAGCTAAGGGACCTTGGAGACTCTGGCCACTGCTGCCCACCCTGGACTAGGAGAGGTGTCCCGGCTGAGTGTGGTGAATGAGGAAGCGACTGCTCTGCGTCACCATGAAATGGCATTTGCTTCTTTGCCAGTGAATTATCTGCTCTGGCCTCATGGGCAGTCTGGCCTCCCTCCAGGAGGGACAGGCAAGATGAGGCCCCATGGGAGGCAGGGACAAGGACTCAGCAGCCCGAGGCTGGAGCCGGATCCCTAGATGGGGTTCACCATCCCTGGGTCCTGGTGGTTCAATGGAAAACAGACACATCGCAGTGAAACCAGTACAGCCAGTGGGAATACCCTGGTCACCCTCGTTGTCTGTGTGAAATCCCCCTCCCATCCAGGGGGGCTAAGCCCATCCCTGCCCCTCTGCACACAGGATGGTGGCCTCAAAGCTGGTGCTATCGCTGCTGGTTGCAGCTCTCCTGCTGCACATGGCCACCACGCTGAAGATCAGCGCCTTCAACATCAAGGTGTTTGGGGACAGCAAGATGTCCAACCAGACTATTGCAGATATCATTGTCTCTGTGAGTGCTGGGTGAGAGGAGCAGTCCTGGCCATTCTCTGGTCTCTGGGATGCAGCCATCTTGGGGTATTCGGACACTAGCTTTCTGCAGGCATCCGTCCATCCATGTGTCCATCTGTGCATCCACCTACCCATCCATCCACCTGTCCACACCCCCCATCTATCCACCTATGCCTCCATCTATCCACCCATCCATCTGCCCATCCATTCATTCATCCATCCATCCATCCATCTATGCCTCCATTCACACAAGCCTCCATCCATGCCTCCATCCATCCGTGACTCCATCCATTCACCCATCCGTTCTTCCCCCATCACCATCTCCAACCTTGGGCCATCTCCACTCTTGCCAGTCCCCAGCTGAGGATGGGCAATGCTCAGTGCTGCCCAGGTTCCTCACTCAGAGCAGCTTACAAACAAGGAGCTGCTGGGATGGTGGGTGTTAGACAGATGGGTGTTAGAGGGCACTGTCACCCTAGGGTCCTTCCAAGCCAGAGGACATCAGCAGAGGAGTTCCCTCCCTGGGTCTCAGGTCCCTGCTGCCCCCCTGTTGCCAGCATGGGAGCCTTCAGATCCCAGCCCAGGCACCCATGGGTGCCCCCACGAGCAGCTCCTGGCCAGGGGCAAGCAGCTCTGAGTTTGTCCCCCCAGATCCTGTTGCAGTATGACATCACCGTGGTGCAGGAGGTCCGTGACACTGACCTGAGCGCTGTGAAGAAGCTCATGGACCAGCTCAACAGGTGACCCCAGTGGCGCAGGGCAGGGGTTGCCTGCAAATGGGATGCTGGACAGATCCTGGCTGGTGTCTCACTGTGCCGGGGCATCTCTGGCTTGTCTGGAGAGAGCTCGCTGGGTGCTGAGGGGCACTAGGAGCCTCTTCTCATGCTCTCCACATCTTACTTCCAGTGTATCCATGCACCCATACAGCTTTTTGGACAGCATACCCCTGGGTCGAACCAGCTACAAGGAGCAATACCTCTTCATCTACAGGTAAGGGATGCCACTAGGGTCTGGCATCCCCCATGCCACCTGCCTTCCCCCCCAGTGGCCCCCAAAGGGATGTGGCTGCCTTTGGGGGCTCCAGCTGTGGTGGGAGTGGTGCCAGGGGCTGCCCTGCTCTCTTCCCTCAGGTCGGATGTGGTCTCTGTGCTGGGAAGCTACTACTATGACGATGGCTGCGAGTCCTGCGGGACTGATACCTTCAGCAGGGAACCCTTCATTGTCAAGTTCTCCTCGCCCACCACACGTGAGTAGACCTGACACATGGCAGCACCTCAGCTGGCGCTGGGGGCTGCCCAGACCTGGCACGGGGTCCCTTCTGCATGTGGCTGAGCCTGGAGCTGTACCTGCCAGGTGGGGGGTTGCACCCTGGAGCACAGCTCAGGGGCTCCACTGGGGTCCTTCACTGCTGTGGGGTCTTCTCCCACCCGTGGGTGCTCAGAGGTCCTGGATACCTGCCCTACATCGCCAGTACTGCCTGCTGTTTCCCACCATATTTCATCTCCCACCATCTCCCACCTCCTCCCTTTGCCTGTCATCTCCACCACGTGCTCTCTCCAGTTGTGTGCCATATCACGTCTCCAGCTGTTTCCTATTGTGTACCATATCCCATCACCTGCCACCTCCCATCTTGTGCCATATCCCACCATCTGCTTACTCCAGTTGTGTGCCATCTCCCGTCACCTGCCACCTCCCACCACGTACCATCTCCCATCACCTCAAATTTCCCACCTTGTGCCATGTCCTACCCCGTGCCACCAACTCCACCTCCCCAGCAGCTCCCCAGGGCACACACACTCTCCCATCTCTCTCCCACCCCGTCTCCTTCCCAAAACCACAGCAGCTTGGAAAAAATGATGGCAAACAAGCAGCAAACCCTATGTGCAGAGAGACACAGGTCCCCACTGGAAATTCTGGCCTGGAGGACAGGCAGACCACAAAAAGACAATGCACCCCTTCCCTTCAGCAGCTTTTCCCAGCTGGTAGCTGGGGTTTGGCCTGGGGTGGTCCCCCGGTGTTCCTGCTCCCTTCCTGGGTGCTGTACCCAAGCCAAGGGGCTGACAGCCGCCTGTCTGGCAGAGGTGGAGGAGTTCGTGATGGTGCCCCTGCATTCTGAGCCCAGCAGCGCGGCAGAAGAGATCGACGCGCTCTACGATGTCTATACCGACGTTGTCAACAAGTGGGCGACTAACGTAAGCTGCAGCAGGGAGCTCGGATGGGCTGGGGTACAGCTACCACATATCCCAGTGGTTGTGCTGGGATGGATGCATCCCATGGGAGACCTCTCCTACCTATCAGAGCAGGTGCCAGCCCAGCAATATCCGGGCAGGGAGCTGCTGGGTGGCTCCACTGCCACTACTGGGAGCTTGTCCCTTCATGCTGGGGAGCCCCAAGGGGGTTTCTGGCTGCCCTATAAGATTTTAGGGAGCCCTTGGTGCCTCGTAAGGTCCATGGGCAGGAACACAGCGCACTGCCCCACAGAACATCCTCCTCCTGGGTGACTTCAATGCTGACTGCTCCTACGTGACCAGCGCCCAGTGGCAGTCCATCCGCCTGCGCTCTCTCGATGCCTGCGAGTGGCTCATCCCCGACAGTGCAGACACCACCGTCGCTGACACCACCAACTGTGCCTACGACCGGTGGGTGCTGCGGTGGTGGTGCAGGGGAAAGCACGGGCGGGCTGGTGGGTGCTAACGCCCCCGTGATGCCCCGGCAGCATCGTCGCCTGTGGCACCACACTGCGCCAAGACATCGAGCCTGGCTCTGCCACTGTCAACAACTTCCAGAAGACTTTCCAACTCCAGAACAAGGATGTGAGTGAGGGGACAGGGCACACAGCTTGCCTGCACTGGGATCCAATCTACCACACCTCCCGGGAGTGCGGGTGGGCTCCCTGTTCCCCAGGGTGCACCCGAGGGTTGCCTGACCAATGCAACCCCTGCACTGATGCAACGCACCAGCCTGAGTGGGGGTTACATTGCGTATGCTCTAAATTTTGGGATTGGAGTGGAGCGTTGGGGTCCTAGCTGGCCATGCCAGGTCTGGACGATGGCAGGTCTGGATGAGCTCAGCTGCCTCTCTGCTTTCCCCACACACACAGGCTTTGGCCGTCAGTGACCATTTCCCGGTGGAGGTGACCCTGAAAGCTCACTGAGCCTGTCCCTGTGCTGGCGGCTTCCAGGACACCCCGGCATGCACCTGTGTCCCTCATGGGAGCCCAGGCACCACCAGCACCAGCCAAGCTGCCCACCGTCTCTGCAAGGAGCTGCTCTTTGGTGTCTTGTGGGAGAGGGATGCTCTCTGCTTCCATTAAAAAATTAGCCTTTTCCACCCCTTGCAGCTCTGGAAGGAGGGTCCCTTCAGCCCCCGCCAAGCAGCACCCCATGTCTGAGCCCCCCATCCCCCTGCCAGGAGCAGCCCACTGGGGCTGGAGCCAGGGAGGTTCCAGGGCCAGGGGTCCCCTTCTGCCATCGAGAACCCCAGACCCACAGGACAGCAAGTGCTGCTCCCCTCTGAGCTGTCAGCAGCAAAAGCAGAGACACTGGAAAGGGCCTGGGAGGCTCTTTCCCTGGGAGGCCTGGAATTCAGCTCCCTTGCCGGGTCACAGGATGCTCTTCTGCTGGCTTGAGGGCTGTATCCTGCTGGAGCCTGCCTAGCTGCGGGGAAGCTGACGGAGTGCTGACAACGAGGGTGGGGGGATGCAGAGGATGTGAATCAGTTCCCAGGGGGTTTGGTGCTTCCTGGCGGGTTTTCAGTGCCGGCATGGCGCCGAGGGACACCAGACTCATCCTGTGACTGGGTATGAGGATGCAAAACCTGGTGGTGCATACGAGAGCCCAGCAAGTCTCAGCATGAACAGCCCTCACCTCCTCGCCAACCCTGCTGCTGGCACCCCATCAGAGCTGCCTGCTCCCTCAGCCGCGGTGACACCATGTGCTGATGCAGGGGATGCTGGCTCTGCTGGGGCTGCTTTGGGTCACCGGTGGGGCTGCTTTGGGTCACCAGTGGGGCTGTTCTGGGTGACCACCGGGGCTGCTGCAGGGTTTTACAGCCACCCCCTCTTGCTGAGGCTGACTGTGCTCAACCTGCCTGACCCAGACACCCTGCCATTTCCTTTTCTCCCCTCTAATTACACCATCTGAATCACCCATGTTAAGGCCATCACCCTTTTGTCACCTGCCTGGCCACCATGGCCCAGGGGGCTACCCCAGGTCCAGCACCCCTAGTCCTGCACACCCACCCAGCTCCACTGGGATGCCCCAGCACCGCTGCACCGCCCCAGCCGCCCTTTGCCGCGTCGGCACAGGAGCGGCCACGCCAGCCCCACCCTGCCGCCCTGTGGGTTTTTAGTTTCCCAATGTAGGAAGGAGCCCAAAGCTGTGCCAAAACCCTCACGGGGCTGTCCGACTCATCCTGCTTTGCTGGCCCCTCCACTGGGAATAAAGCTGCCCATCCTGCTGCTGGGAGGGCAGAGGTGCTGCGCACTCGGCACGGTAAGGACAGATCTGGGCTCGGCACCTTCAGCCATGAACTGGGAAGGATTGGGATGAGCTGGGACGAGCTGGGATGAGGAGTCACTCCTTTACTCCAACCGTAGGGGCTGCAATCAAGTTTAAGGATGTGAAGCAGCCTGGGGTGCCAGCAGCAGCGGCTGGAGCTGGCAGGCAATGGAGATGTCCCAGCAGGGAGTGGAGCTGGGCGATCCCAGGGGCTGGAAGGGGTGCTGCCAGGTGGATTCACCGTAGCAGGATGGGGTTTAGCTTTCCCTGGGACCTGTGAGCTGGCAGACAGGCTGTGCTGGCTCTGCAGGCTGCTCTGGGCAGTGTCCACCACAGCACACTGTTGCACGCCAGGACTTAGGAAGGACCTACATGGATTATTTTTGCTCTATCCCCAAATCCAAAGCAGTTTTCCAAGCTTGGCTCCCACCACTGCATCCCTGTGGCTCAACATCCCTCCCGGCAGGATGGGGACTGTGGCACTGGCACTGGCACTGCTGGCCATGGCTCTCCCATGCGCAGCTACTGCCACGCTGCGCGTTGGTGCCTTCAACATCCAGGCATTCGGAGACACCAAGATGTCCAACGAGGAAGTGGCAGGCATCATCATCAGCGTGAGTGCCTCTGGGGATGGACTCTGCATGGGGGCAGACCCAAAATGCAGCTCCTGTGCCAGGGACATGTGGGGACATGGCCACAGATGGGATGGCATCCCAGTGCTGGTGATGCCATGGGTGAATGAAGGCTTGGTGGGGACCAAGATGGGACATCAGGCACACCCCGCAGTCCCTCTGAGCCCTCCATGGGGACATCTTCCCTGATGCCAAGGGATATGCGGGTCCCCACAGTACTGCACCCAGCACCGCATCAGGATGCCTGGCCAGGAGAGGAATGAGAGAGGAGAGGGGGGACCCTGAGCCAGCAGCAGGCTCCCTCTCACCATTGCTATCCCTCTCGTCCCTGCAGATCCTGCGTCGCTACGATGTGGTACTGGTGCAGGAGGTGCGTGACTCCGACCTCAGTGCTGTCACCCAGCTCATGGAGCAGCTTAACAGGTATGAGCGGGGCTAGGGCTAAGAGTGCCCGGGCTGAGACACCAGCATTAGCAGGGAAAGCGAAGCTGCCTGAACAACAAAAAGGGCAAAAAAAGCGCCATCCATTGACAGAGGGTTTGCTTTTGGAAAGGGGAAGAGGAGAAAAGTGCTGGGGGCTGGGGCTGAAGCTTTGAGCAGGCACTGAAAAAGTCACCAGGAATAATCTGGGGAGGGGAAGGGGGATACAAGTGGCACACAACCCCTGCAAATGCTGCAATCCCACCAGAGTACGCCAGATGGAAAGGAACTACTACTCTGGCAAACTCTTGTCTCCAAAATCCAACAGGACAGGGCAGAGGTGAGATGGGGATGAAGGGGGCAAGGGCAGACAGCCCCCTGCAGCCCAAGACCCTGTGAGTGGCAGGGGGACCCTGGGATGGACCCAGTGGCAGATGATGCTCTGAAGCCAGAGGCTCAAGCACCCCAGGAGGAAAAGCGGCTGCTGGGGTGGGCTAAAACTGGCCACAGCAGGGTGGCAGACCATCGGCCATGCCGTTTTGGGCGAGGGCACAGGCCAGGGCAAGGCTGGGGCCAGACAGAGGCTGCTGCTGCTTTGTTGAAAGGCTGTGAGTGCTCTTGAGTAGGCACACCCAGCCCACGTCCTCACCCCTTTGGTGTCCCCTCCAGCACGGCCACAAAGCAGCTGGGGCAGAGAGGGTGACGCCAGGCTCCATGGGGCCCCGGGCTGCTCATTAACCTAATTTAGCTTTGCTGCAAATGAAGTTGGGTAGCGTCCCTACAGAGAAAGGGGTGGCAGGAGCTGCCCTGTGTCCTGCCTGCAGCCAGCTGTGCCCAAGTAGCCACCCCCAGTGTGGTGGTGACAGCAGGGTGACTCAGAGCCACTACACCCCATGTCACCCCACGGCCGGGGCACGGTGGCCCATGGGGACAGCAGAGCAGGACTGGCTGGTGCCAACCCCATGGCCGCCCACCCCCTGGCCATGCTGAGGCCATCCCAAGATGGTACCAGCCATGTCACTAGCCTGCCTTTGCACCTCTACAGCATGTCCAGGTCCCCGTATGACTACGAGATCAGTGGTCCCCTGGGACGGGACAACTACAAGGAGATGTACCTCTTCATCTACAGGTAATAGGGCTGGGCATGCTGCTGCCTGCCCCACAGCCCCACAGGGCCACTGACACCATGGAGGGGACACAGGGGCCATGCCAAGCCCAGGGTCACCATCCCTTTGGTCCCACAGGACAGACCTTGTGTCCGTGGTGGACACCTACCAATATGAGGACCCCCAGGACATCTTCAGCCGGGAGCCATTCATCCTGAGGGTCTCAGCGCCCCACATCAGTAAGTGGGGTGACAAGTGGCCCCAGGTGGTAGCATGGGGTGACCACAGGGCTGATGTCCCTCTCCCCTGGCAGAGGCAGAGGATTTTGTGCTGGTGCCACTGCACTCAGCCCCGCAAGATGCCGTTGCCGAGATCGATGCGCTCTACGATGTCTACCTGGCCATTGTCAGCAAGTGGGGGACTGACGTGAGTGCTGTCGGCACTGGGGGTGGCACCGAGGGTGGGTGCTGAGCCCTGGGGACCATTCAACCCATGCTGGGTCCCCACTCCGAGGCGAGCATGGCTAGCACCCGGGGCTGACCACCATGGGAGTGCTGGTGTCGGGGGCAGATCCATTTCCCAGCCACCACAAGCCCCCTCAATTTCCCATCACAGAACATCATGTTCCTGGGGGACTTCAACGCTGACTGTGCCTACGTCCAGCCAAGTGACTGGTCAGCCATCCGCCTGCACACCAGCGAAGTCTTCAAGTGGCTGATCCCCGACAGCGCTGATACCACCGTGGGGAAGTCAGACTGTGCCTACGACAGGTGAGTGCTGCGACGGCACCATGGTCCCCTCCCCAGCATCCCAGGGGCCCCCCTGCTTGTCCCATACCAGTAGCGGACACTCATGGGGGCAGGAGTGGGACCCACTGCCTGTGTCTCCCTGGCAGGATCGTGGTGTGCGGTGCCAAGCTGAAGAGAAGCATTGTGCCAAATTCAGCTGCCATCTACAATTTCCAGCGCACTTTCCAGCTGGAGCAGGAGGAGGTGAGCTGGGCTCACAAAGCCAGGGCTCAAACAGGCACCAAAGCTGAGCTGCCCCAGGCAGCACCAGCTGTGGGGCTGCCGGTGTCTGTTTGGGATAAGGCAGCCTAGCCATGGCCACACAGCTGCCACATTTAAGGAAAAGCCCAAAAGCAGAGTTGAAGCAGCTCCAGCAGCAGCCCGAGGTGGCTCCAGCTGTGGCATGCGTGCCCCTGTGCAGCACCTGCCTGCTGGGACACTAGCACAGCCCCTGCATAAGGCACACTCCCCTCCTGGGACACGACAGCCTGCAGCCAGCTAATGGGGAGCTCAGGGTGCCAAGGGATCCATGGATAGAAACAGGAGCGGGGATTTGGGGTCATTGCTTGTCCCCATGGGGAAGAGATGAGATGCACAGGGCTTTTCATAGTCTTTCATGGGTAGGACCCCATGGCATGGGGCAATCAAAGCTGACCTCCAACCACCCATAGCTGGCACAGAGCTCCCAAGCGAGACATGGGGGTCTCGGAGGGCAGGCACCTCCCCGGTAGCACCCACCCCAGGCCACACCTGGGCATGTCTCCACAAGAGGTGCCAAAACTGGAGCCTTGTGTGTTGAGCCTCTCAGGGTTGGGGACATCCCGTCCCCCTCCAGCAGGCCGAAGGGTCTGGCAAGGTGAGCACAGTCACCCTGCTGGCCCCACCAGCACGGCGAGGGGTGAGAAGCTCAAAGAACCCCTGCATGACACCTCCCCACCTCTTGCCCTCCTCCAGGCCCTGGCAGTCAGCGACCACTACCCGGTCGAGGTGAAGCTGACAGCTTGAGCTCCTCCTGCGGCCACAGACGATGATCCAGCTCCAGCTCCCACCACCAACCCCTGTGAAGCGGGCCAGTCATCCCCATCCACGAGCCCTGCACGTGGGCTGCTCCAGGTCCCGGTCTGGAGAAAGGTCGCAGCCGCCTGCCAGCCGTGCCCAGGCCCCCCCAGCCCAGGTGGCTCACGGCAGAGCCCCCCCAGCCCACCATGAACCAGAGCCCAGGGACAGGCCATGAGCCAGGAATCGGTGACCACAGACAAGCTGGGGAATGACGCGTCCATGTCCTACCTCATCAAAGACTTTATTGATAAATCTCATTTCACAATTAGCTGTTGGACAGGAGGGAGGATATGCAAGGACCGTCGCGCTTGGGCCACAGCAGCATCAAGACCCTCTTGCTGTCCGGTCCTCAGGGGAGCCGAGAGGGCAGCTCTCCCTGCTCTCAGGAAAGGCAGTGGTGGTGTCAGGCACTCTACGGGGACTAAGAGGAAGGGGTGGCTGGGGCAGCCATGGGGGCAGGCAGCAGGTCACCAAGTGCTGCCACTACAGATGGCTTCACTGTGGAAGTCTACAGCTGCTGTGGCGTTTCAGAAGGTCACTCAAGCTCCTGGGACCAGGCCCCAGCCAGCTGGCTCCTCAGCTCTTCTTCTTCTTTAGCATCTCCATGTACATACGAAGTGACTTCTGGATGGACTCTTTTGAGATGAAGCTGATGAAGTTCTGAACGTCTTCCTCCCGGTGAGCTACCAGGCGGTCCGACACCGCCTTCCTCATCATAGACTTGGTGAGCTGACGGGCATGGTCTGCAGAGAGGAGAGCAAGGATGGGGAACACGCATGGTCCTCACCCCCAACCAGCTCTTGGTCACTGCCACGATGTGCAGGTCCCTCTGAAGGGGAGGTACTACACACCAAAGGGCTCTTTAAACCAGCAGGGAAAAGTGTAAGAAAAACCCACCAGCTGGAAGCTGAACTGGATAAATCCTCATACAATAAATTATGACTTGTACCGCTCAGTGGGGAAACAACTGATCTACTGGGACAGATGACAAAAAGTTGTGCACTTCCTTCTCTTTGCACCCTCCAGAGCCCAGACCCCACCCCACTACATACCACCGGGCTCAGGACAGCAGTAACCAAACAAAATTCTCTGTTGTTTGAAACTGCTCAGGCTCTGATCTCCCTCAACCCAACCCCTTCAACCTCTAGCAAGACAGTCTGCTCGCGCCAAACATGCCATAGAAAAGCCAGCAGCACTGTCCCCTCGAGCTCATCCCAACGGCAAGCCCTGGCCAGTTCAGTATGGATACGTGGATGCTGCTGGAGCTGACCGAAGCCTCGAGCGCACATCTGCTCACACACATGCACACACAGAGCCATGCTCAATGAGCAGCTGCACATCTCTTGCACTGATGTTGCATGTGCGCTCTCAGTGTGCTGTAACAGTGACAGTGAAATGATGACCAACCCCTCGTACATGCTGGGATCCCCAAATGGCTCCAGCACCTATGTGCTACAGACACCTTCACTCAGACAGACTGGCTCTGATTTAGCATTCTGGGGAAGGATCTGCATGGTGCCTCCTGGAAGTCAGGAGAGAGCACAGCCGAGACATGCTCCCCACTCCTGGGGGCTGAGATTTCACTCTGATGTCAGGACAGCATTGAAGAGAGCTTTAGAGACCCTCTTTGAAGGCTGGAACACAAAGTGACAGTCCTGGGACCCGTCCATTTCTGCCCAGTTTCATTCAGGTTTCTACAGAAAGAGCAGTCAAAGGGTGATAAGTAGTTGCACCTCCCTGTAGCACTCAGGAGGTGGCATGGGATGAGATAGCTCCGGTCTAGCCCTGGCCCAAGCAAAGACCTCTCCCAGCCCAGGAACCGGATGCTGCCAGTCACAGAGCAGCACAAACACACATGTGATGTCTGCACTTGCTGTCTGTTCTCATGCCCCCGCTGCCATTCCCAGCTCAGCAGAATGACAAGAGTTGATTCCAGACCACAAAGGTGGACGGGCAGCCACCCACGCAATCTCACCCAGCCTGTTCCCTCAACTCCATGGCAGCTTTCCTGGGGTAACACCTTCATTGACAGACGGGAGATTCAGTTTGCATCTAGAGCTCAGGCACCTCTGGATTGACTCAGCAGGATTGGCAGGGTAATCCAAGATGGAGCCATGTGCCCTGCACACCCAGAACAGTGTCCTCCTGCGTGGATGGACTTGCAAGCAAGTCTCTGTTAGCCCAAAGCTGCCTGGACCGCTGTTCTGAGCTTTCCTACCTCCCAGCCATTCACACCTTCCCTTTAAATGGAAACTGTTACATAGTTCCCAGGTACCAGCCCTGGTACTTGTCCTTCCCACCCACATCAGATCCCCCCTTCCTCTGCCAAAGGGCGCTGCCCTTACCGGGAAGGGCCAGCCACTGTGCCATAACGGCCGCAGCCTTCTCCTGGAGTTTCTCCTCTGGCACCAGCTCATCCACAAGGCCAAACCTGTGGGCCTCAGGTGCAGGGTGGAGGGAGCCCAGCTGAAGGGAGCGTTCAGCAACTCGGTGTCCCACAGTGTTCACAAATGTGTCCTTAAACCTAGAAGAGATGGGAGGAAAAGCCATGCTCAGGGAAAGATACCCAGCAGCAGCTGAACACAGACACTGAAGCTAAGAGCACTCTCAGTCCCACTCCCCAGGCATGGGTCTCTGAACAGCAGCTACAGGCTCAGCCACACCATGCAAAGTCAGCTGAGAAGAACCATTTTCGGTACTACCCCAACAGAGTTCACCCTCCTCCATGAGAGCTGCTGTATCTACCCTCAGTGCACAGGTCCCAGCTGTGCCCACTTGCTGTGATGTGAAAGCTCCTTTCCAACAGTACATTTACATGTTTGTATGGCAACCAAGGGTCCATATCTTAGTATATCAGCACCCCTATACTTCCAGAGATCTCCACAGCTATGGGATTTTGCAGGTACACAGCCTGTACCCACAGAAAAGCATATTCCCAGACTGAGCCTGACCGGGGAGATCTCCCAGCACTAGTTTCGGAGTTGACTGCAGAATCAGAACTGAGGTCCTTGCTGGTGAAGAATGTGAGGACATTCTGCAGCCTGAAAGCTTTTCAGATACCTGCAGAATAGGACAGAAAAATGAGGTGCTGTGTCCTGCAGCTGCAATTACCTGATCACTGACACATAAAACTACATCTCAGAGGCCGGTTAAACTGATTAATAAACTCCTTGAAGATTAATTCTTTTGAGAGACCTACACATGACACTAAAAGTGGGAGGCACTGGCCTACCAGAAGGGAGCCACAATGCCCAGCTGGGCTTCGTTCAGGCCGATGCTGAATTTGGGGTTTTCCACCATGATCCTGTAGTCACATGACAAGGCAACGAGACAGCCTCCCGCTGGGCTAGACCCCTGGCAAAGAGAAGGAAGGAGTGAGTCTATGCCCTGGTTACAAATGTCCCTGTGCCCCCCGCCTCACTGTTTCCTCCAGAGCAGGGAAGACACACGGTGAAAGAGCAGATGTCCCACAAGTCTGACTACTCAATTCAAAACAGCCCTAAAGAAGATTTCTGATAGGTTACCAGGGTTTATCCTTTCATTTTTCAATGCTTTTTTTTCCTTGCATTTTCCAGCCTGGAAATCTAGTTAATTGATCCGTGTTACTCAGGTAGCAAACCCTGCAGCAGAGATTTCCTACAGCATTTTCTTGTAACTCTACCTGAGTTTTTAACCCTACTTGAGTTTGTAACCCTAAATGCCTCAGAAATGGTTCTGTCCAGGGGCTCTGTAACACCTTCTGTCTATAAAACTTCCATTTGCGACTATCTTTGCCAGGACTCAGCGCTTGCTTAGCCCTGCAGAGGAAGCCTGCAGGAAGCTGCTCAGAGACCCATCTGCCCTTAAAGACAGTATACAGACACAGAACCGTGAGCTGCCAAAGTGGCACTGCACTGAAAAATGAAAACAAGATACCAAGCAGGTAAGAAGCCATCTACGGACACTGAGATTCAGACAGCACTTCCTTGCTGGCCAAGAACCACGGCTGGATGGAGCAAAACCCAGTGAAAAAAGGGCTTACAACAACCCGCACTGCCCGAAGCATTGCTGCCCACAGGGCCGAGCACAAGCACTTGCGGCACTGCATGGCTGCCCGCCATCTTCTCCCCTCTAGCAAAGCAGTGCAACAGCCAAGCAAGTGACGCTTGGCAACTCCTATGAGCCGGTGGGCACGTGACAAGCATCCTTTGGACTCCTCCTACGCCAACCACTCAGCTTGCCCGGCGCTCATCTGCCTCTCTGGGCTTTACCACTGGCCTACAGTCCTCCTCCTGGTCCTCCAGCCTGGAGGAGAGACTCCCAGCTGAGTTCTTGGGGCAGGGTATGGCTCTTGCTGCACAAAATACTGCCAAGGGCACTTCAGTCAGCAGGGACACGAGTCCTGCACAAGCTCTCCGCTGCAGCCAAAATGCTGCTATACCCCAGCAGTCTGCAACGTCCCATGCTTCCATACCTTCGCACACCTCAACGCCCCAAACCAACAGACACATACTTTGCCCAGACATCCTAACAAATACATCTCTGTATTTGTTTCAGCACTGACAAGCCTGATTATTTGGCTGTCCCTGCCCACACAGTGCAAACAAGCCACAGCAAGTTCAGACTGTGAGGGCAACTAGGAAGGTGGATCTAAAGGACGTACATTAATTGCAGCGATTGTCACCATGTTGGAGCTGTAAAGCCGGAGCCACATCTCCTGCACGGCTCTCCAGAACTCTGCATAGTGCTCCGTGCTCTTCCCACACATCTCAGTGATGTCCAGGCCAGATGAGAAGATTTTGGGGACAGCCTGGAATCAGGAAAATACAAGCATAACTGAGAGTCACAGCTCAGGGATGACTGTTTAGCCCTCTAATGTACTCAGCCTGGCAGCCTGAGGAAAGGGAAAGAGATAATTAAATACGACATAAACCAGGGTCTTTTGGGGTTCTGAAAATCTCCCCAGTGCTCCCACAGCCTGAATCATCCCATCACCGTGTCCTGCAGACCTGGGATTCTTTGCTTGCAGCATGATTTCTCATTATCAGGGTCCCTGTGCGGGTACATCAGCCATGAAGCAGAACACCTGTCCTGACCCATTCCCAGGCACCACCTTGTACCCACATCATGACTGAAAATAAATACTGGCTTCCCCTAGCAGCTCCCTCTGGGCAGTTCAAGAGACCTCAAGTGATGTGTCAGGTTTGCAAATAAGCAGCTTTGATTTTAATGACAAAAAAACAATACTTGGTTGTTATTCTTCCATTAGAAAAGAACAGGGAAGAAAGGGCCCAGCCCTTCCAAAAATCCCCTCCCCTCCTTCTGGAGCCGATCAAAGGTGCCTCCTAGGCCTCCCATGCCAGAGTCCAGGGAGCCAAGAGACCAAACATGAGCAAGGGAATGGCACCCATGCCTGCAAAATTGCCCCGCAGCTTGCACCCCGAGTTCAGGACAACACATACAGATGTGAAGATCACGCCCCGGCAGGCCCGGTCATTCTCCAGCTTCTCCAGGCTTATGCAAAACTCAGTGAGGAAGTCCAGGTTGAGGCTGTTGACCGGGGGGCTCTTGAACTTCATCGTGGCGACGCCTGTGCCATGGTAAACACAAAGACATTAGCAACCCCCCACCACCGCAGCACGCATTGCCTTGCCCAATGGAGCTTCATCCGCCTCCCTGTTGCTGTGCTCACCCAGATCATGTCTTTCCACTCCTGGCTCTTCAAAAAGCCCCCAGAGCAGTGGGGCCAAGAGCAGGGCCCTGCCTTTGCCCAGATCTGCCAGCAAGCTGGGCTCACTCAGCCAGTGGTGAACCTGGAGCATGAACAAGCATACATGCAGTGGTGCATCGTGAGTCTGAAAGACCAGCCACCTACGGGGTCACGCTGCCTGGCAGTTCCCTTCTCTCTGGGCTCACTGGTCAAGCCTCCAGCTTCTATCACAGCAAATAGCCCATGCCCAGGGGATCACACACATTTCTGAGCCTGCCAACAGCACTGCCACCCCGGCCAGCATCACAGGAAGGGCTCTAAGCCCTTGTCCCCTCCCAAACAGCACCACCCTACCCCAAAAAGGTCCTCAGAGTGCTTAGTCTGGGTGCTGCAGCCATGCCCAGGCTGGGCACAGGGTGAGGACACACCCAGGGGCCTGGCAGCCAAAGGCAGGCCCTGGGAAGCCTCAAGAAGAGGCACCCTTTGTTCACTGCAGGGACATGTCCCCAGGACAGCTATTCCTGGCAGCCAGGACACAGAAATCCCCAACAGCTGCTCCCTGAAGGAGCGCCTGCCACTCTACTGGGTCCCCAAAGCAACGACCCCACAGAGGGGACGACACGTGGGCAGGGGACAGGGCATGAGGTCTGCCCACGGTGACAACTAGGGTTTGCCTGTGGCACCCAAGCAGCACCCAGCCACCTGAAGTACCCACAACCAGTGAGACTCCCAACCCCAAACGCTTCTCTGTGAGAGCCCTAAGCAGCTGAAGCTGGAACATCGAGGGCTTTGGTGGCTTTCCATGCCACAGTCACATGTCCTGTGCAGCAGGCATGGGAGAGACCCCCCCCGCCTGCATCCCACAACACTCTGCGGGACGTGGGTGACACTGCAGAGGTGCCACCCGCCGCACCTGAGCTCTCATCCAGCTCCACCAGGATCTTGTTGTTGCTGAAGGCACGACACGGGGCGAGCGGGAGGCCGAGGGGCTGCAGGGGACCGCAGGGCTGCCGGGTGGCTCTGCCCCATGCCAGCGGCCAGTGGCAGAGGGGCAGCACACCTGGGAAGACAGAAGCGGGTAGGGCCGGGCAGGGCACAGCCCCCACGGGTGTGGGCTGTGCTCCCCAAAACTGTTCTGCACAGACGGGGGGGGGACACCCTGACCCACTGAAGGAGGGCATGCAGACACCCCAGCCCACGGCGGGGGAGACACGGAGGACACCCTGACCCACGGAGGGAGGCCACTGGGACTCCCCAACCCACAGCGGGGGGACACCCTGACCCACTGAGGAAGGACATGGGAACACCATGACCCACGGCAGGGGGACACGGGAGACACCCTGACCCACTGAGGGAGGACACGGGGAGGGGCCGTGGGGACGCCCCTACTCGCGTCGCGGGGCACGGGGACACGCTGACCCCCAGAGGAGGGACACGGAGGGACGCGGGCCCAACCCGCCCGCAGGGCCGGGCGCACCTGACCGGGCGATCCGTCGGGCGAGGGTCGCCACCGCCGCCATCTTCCGCCGC
>VZTL01046296.1:91622-121298 GCA_013400535.1 Scopus umbretta | reverse complement strand
CCCTGCCTGCCCTGCCCTGCCCTGCCCGCCCTGCCTGCCCCGTCCTACCTTCCCTGTCCTGCCCGGCTCTGCCTTCCCTCCCTGCACTGACCTGCACGCTCCTGCCTGCCCACCCTGCCCTGCATACAGCATGTTAGTCTGAGACTCCCCACCCTGCTGCCCTCCAGGAGCTGCCCTGCCCAACTGGGCCTGCCAGGGCCCAGGGGTCCCCCCCATACTTCCCCCACCCCATGGCTCAGCACCCCCTGCCTGGCCCCTGGCCCGGGCAGCCGGAGCCCCAGGGAGCTCCTGGGCTGGGGCCAACCGCCCCCGCAGAGCGCCTGGCCCAGGGCCACCAGGCTGGGAGCCCCAGTGCTGGCGGCTGCTGAGGCACGCCAGCGGCGGCTGCAGATCTCATCATGGTGGACGCCACCCCGTGGGGGCACCACGGGGGCCAGGGCTGGCCCTGCCGTGCAGGCAGAAAGCCTCCGGCAGCAGCATGGCGGGGACAGCACTGCCCCTCTGCCTGCTCCTCGCTGCCGCCCTGCGAGGTGGCCTGGCCCAGGCACCGGGGCCCATGGCCCGCCCCGGCCCCCTGCTCCTGCGGCTGCGGCGGCTGGAGGAACAGGTGGGTGCCCGGAGTGGGGAGGGGGCACAGCCCAGCCTGTGCCAGAGGGGCACTTGGCGTTTCAGGCTGGGCTGGGGGTTGGCAGCACCGCAGGGGCCCGGCATGAGGATGTGGGTTCACCCCACCTTGTCCTGCTCCCTTGCAGTTTCACCGGCTCCAGGAGGTGACGCTGAGCCATCTCCAGAGCATTGCCAGAAACTACAACATCTCCTACAACATCGACAGACGCTTCCAGGCACTGGCGGAGCAGGCGGAGGTGGCTGCCACTGCCCGGGCTGCCCTGGGTGCCGAGCTGGCTCGCCTGGCCACCACTGGCCGGCGGCTGCACCGCAGGCTGAAGCGGCTGGAGGGGACAGTGGGTGCCCTGAGCCTGCCACACCACCCGCTCACCCACCCACCGGGTGCGCTGATGAAGGCTGGCACCAAGCTGCATGGCCTGCTGGGTGCTGCCCAGAGCTGGAGCAGCCAGCTGGAGCAGGAGCCACAGAGCCAGGTGGCCCCCAGCACCCCCAGTGCTCAGCATCCAAAGGCGAGACAGTGGCAGCAACACTGGCAGGAGGAAAGGCACCGGCTGCCGGCCAGTGCTGGGCCTGGTGGAGCACCCAGCGAGGATGCAGAGCCCCCTTGTGATGCAGCACCTGGAGCCCAAGCCATCGCACTGGCACTCCCCACCATGACCGCTGTCGCCCAGGAGCAGCCACTGGCCCCGCAGCAGCCAGGAGAGGGTAGGTATGGGCGCCCTGCCCTGGCACCCACCTCCCCAGCCTGCTGCACCGGTGCCGTCCTGCTCTTCCCCAACACCTCCACCGAGCGTGTGGCTGTTCTGGGGCCGGGGCCACGCCGGGGGCTGCAGGCATTGTCGCTCTGCACCTGGCTGGCCACCCCAGCCCCCCACCTCGGCGCCCTCCTCTCTTACACCACTGAGGACGGCTGCAGAAAGCTGGCCATGAGTGGCTATGGTGGGGCCCTCCCCAGCTCCATGCGCTTTGTCATGGCGGACAGAGTGTTTCGGGAGCTCCCGGTGACACCACTCCTGGATGGCAAGTGGCATCACCTCTGCCTCACCTGGTCCTCCGGCCAGGGCCGGTACCACTTCTACGTGGACAGGCGGCTGCTGGCCACTGGCTCTGGCTTCCATCGAGGCTATGAAATTCCTGCTGGCGGCTCGCTGGTGCTGGGCTGGGAGCAGAACCACCCTGGTGGGGGCTTTGGCACTGCGGAAGCCTTTGTAGGTCACCTGGCTGGCTTGGCCCTCTGGAGCCGGGCTCTGCTGCCCGGGGAGGTGGCCAGCATGGCGACCGGCCAAGAGCTGCCCCCTGGCCCCCTTCTCACGCTCGCTGATGCCTCCCTGCAGGGTGGAGTGCAGAGGGTGGTGTGCCCCTGCCTCCGGCACTGCCTGTGACCAGCCCGGCAGCGGCAGCGGGAACACTGCTGGCTCCTGGAGGTCAGGGCTGGCTTGCAGTGCCCGCCTGGCACAAGCTGCGTCCTCCTGGGGTGACAGGACACCAGGCGGAGGAGGTGTCTCAGGACTGGGACCACTGGAGGTCGGGAAAAGGAAAAGGGGTTTTGACAGCCAGGGTATGGCAGAGGTGGGACCTAGTCCTGGGGCTTGTCCCAAAGCTGGGAGGTCATCAGCTCCTGCCCCCAGAGGATGTAGAGCCCCGTTGTTCCTATTAAAATGCTCTGGGCAGAGAGGAAACTCATTTATTTCTGGTCTTGCTCTTCACTGCAACGCTTGGTGGCATTTACAGCTGGGCAGGAGGGGCTCAGCACAGGCAGCAGGGAGGCCCAGGCTGGGTCATGCGTGGGTACTTGCCACCCGATCCCTGCCGCTGCTGGCGTCTGCCACTGAGTCAGACCCGGGGGGAAGTTGTAGCATGGAAAAGCCTGTGACCAGGCGTGAGCCAGAGGTGCCAGAGCAGGTGCCATCTGTCCTGTGTGCCCAGCCCCCCACTGGAGGGGCTCCTTGTATGGTGCCAAGCTTTGGGCCGAGCTGTGCTGCTCTCGGGGGTTCGGGTGAAGCACACAAAATGCTCCCAAATGTCTGCCCTGCAAAATTCTCGGCTTGGAGAGCAGGAGCAGCGCCAGCTTTGGCTGCTCCCCAAGCCTATGTTCCCCGGAGCTGGCAGAGCCTTGCTGCCCAGCCACGGCCACGGTGGGCAGCTGGAGGGTGTGTCTGGGCCTGGCACGGGGCAAGGCCTTGCAGTGGCTCTGCAGCCCTCCGGGCTGCTGTCACCGCTGTTCGCGCCCGCGTCAGGCCCCAGCGCGGCAGATCCCGTCCCGGAGGCGGCTGCGGGACAGGCCGGGGGTGGGATCTGCCCTTTCTCGGGGGAGGGGGCGGGGGGCGGGGGGGCACTCCGGGCGGGACTACACCCCCCATGGTGCTGCGGGGCAGGACGGCCCCCGCCGGCCGCCGTAGCGCTCACGTGAGGGCGGTGGCCTGGTGGTCACATGACCAGCCGGTGAGGCAGGGGCCGGCGGAGGTGCGCGCTGCCGCCGCCCCGCATGGCCAACGTCGCCAAGAAGGTGTCCTGGTCCGGCCGCGACGACGACGACGACGACGACGAGCGCGCGGGCGAGACCACCCCGCTGCTCAACGGCACCGGCCCCGGGGCGGCGAGCGGCGCCCGGCAGGTGGGTACCGGTACGGGGAGGGGCGTACCGGCGCGCCGGGGCGGGCATCTGCCCCGTGCCCGACTTCCCTGCGCTGGGACGCCGCCGGAGAGGGCTGGGGTCGGGGGTTGGGGTTGTGTCCGCTTGCCCTCCCCCTGTAGCGTTTAACCGTGTTCGTTGCCCCGGGGCTGGGCGGGGGCTGCCGGCAGGGAGCTGCGGGGTGCCGAGGCTCTGCTCCGTGAGCAGCTCCGGGGAGTTCGGGTCCCCACTGGACTCCCCCAAGCCGGGGAGCTGGGGGAAAGCAGAGCCTGGCAGGGCCCGGCGTGGGGAGAAGCCGGCAGGGAGCCACGGCCGAGTCATGGGGCCCTCGGGTCACTCGTGGGGGAAAATCTGAGCGTGGGAGCTGACTCACTGCACGGTGCCCGCCGTACAGCGTGGCGGTCCCGCCACAGCTGGCTCCCATCACGAGGTGCTGGCGCGCAGCGATGCCAGTGCCCAGCCGGGCCCCTGATGCAGCTCTGGGGGGCTAGCTCCTACCCGCTCCTCTGCCGTGGGTGCAGCCGCGCGGCTGAGATGGACCTTGCCAGCTCCAGACAGACCCTCATGCTGAGCAGGGGTCTGCTCCTGCCTGCTGCAGCTGCCCTCTTAACTTCTATTAAAAATACAGTTTTGTGAGAGAGCCTGTTGTCTGGCACACTGCTGATGCCCAAACCAACATGTCAGGCTCAAACACAAGAGCACCTAACATCGGCATGGTGGCGGACATCGTGCAGTACCTATGGAACTATGCTGGCAAAAAACAAGTCCAGGGTGGGATGTATCACAGACAAAGGGAGGCCAGTTCCTTCTTGCAAATTAATTTTGGGTAATTAACTGAAGAGAAACTTCTCTCCAGTGTACCCAGAGGCTGTTGGGCAGTCTGCCCAGAAGTTTCTCTTCCACGTGAAGCATGTTGTGGCTCTGGCCGAGGCACTCAGTGTCTGTTACAGAGCAAAGCTGTGGCTGAGTGGGCCATGCTGAGCGAGGGCTGTGGTCTGGGCGGGATGTTAGGCTGAGTCCACAGGGTGTTTCCATACCAGCACCAGGTGGGAGAGGAGCTGCTTCCAGGTGACATCCTTGAATTTCCTATGAAGAGCTTGCTGGGAGACCTGAGCTTATAGGAGGAGGAGTGGTGTCAGCCTCTGGCAGCTGTTAGCAGGGATGTCTTGCCAAGCACGATTCTGAGCTGCTCTGCTCCTGGGCAAGTCAGAACAGCAAGCTAATTAGAGGGAAATACAAGGTTTGTTAGGCTGGAAGTGCCTAGTGTGGTACTGCGGGAGCCGGGCACAGCGGCTGGAAGGAGTTGCCTGTGCTGTTGCAGCTGGTGTGAAAATTAAAATAATCTTCCCAGCTGGTACAACAGGACCCCATGTATTTACAGCACGGGTTGTCTTTAAAGACCGTGTGGTGAATTCTGGAGGTCTGAAGGGTGCTAAAGTAGGGTTTAACTGGATTTTGTGGCTGTGGGTCAGTTAGCTCAGAAGAAATGCCCCAGTCCCCCCTACAGCAGGGCCAGTCAGTGGTGGAGACCCAGCCCTGCTGATCTGATTTATTGTTATCCTGTCCCCTCACGGCGCGGATGGCTCAGGCTCCAGCTGGTGATAAGGCGCTAAGTGGGGTTTTCCTTAGCAGAGGAGAGGAAGTACCTTGCCAGAGCTCCGAACCCAGGGCAGCCTGGACCACACGTGCCCCTGACAGTGGCAGCTGGGTTGTCACCGTAGCCCTGGGATTGCCTTTTGCTGTAGGGCAACTGCTTTTCTCCCTCGGATGGTCCTTTGGCCTAGATGCCTTGTAGTCATATAGATTGAAGTGGGAAGGCAGGACAGCTTTGGCAGAGAAACAGAGACCTGGAGCTGCTCATCTCACGGGAGACTTAAACTTGGGTTGTGGCAATACAATAAACATGTCCCCAGTGGAGTTTCTTCCCTTTCTCACGTGCTTGCTTAATGGAAATGAAAGTGATCTTAAAGTGACAAAAGGAAGCACGGGTCTATAGTTCCCCGTCTGACTGCGAGAGATTGAGATCGAGCACTTGTGGGCGGGAGGTGAGGAGGGGCTGGATAAACACGCCCATGACCGTAGAGGGGATGCTATAGAGCTGTGACTGAGGTCTCCTCTGGTTTTGGGGCGAGCTGAGCACTGCTCCGGAGCTGTCTGAGCCTTTGTCCTCTCACCAGGACCTTCTAGTGCCTCATGTATATCAAGAAACGAGAGACTGCCTGTATGTTCAAGCATCATGCCTGCTATAGGCTGCCCCTTTTCTGCATTCTCAAGCTGTGCATGTCAGTTCTCAGGCTGAAAAGTGGGTGGACAATTTAGTAAGAGCAGTAATTTCCATCATTAGGCATTTTTTGAAAAAGAACGCTTATCCTTCACTACCCATTGAAGATATGCTCTGTGTTTGTGCTAAAATGTCTTGACTTTGGGATTGGTATAATGCTCCCGCTCCAGAGGGTGCCTGGAACAGGGGGTGTGGGCAGGCAGTCACCAAAATGTGGACCAGGCTGCTGCTGCTGGGTGGCTCATCCTTCTTAACCCCTCTGTGTTTATTCTGCATCTCTAGATGTTGTTGGTCTTGTTTTCTTGAACTTCAAGTAACAGGGTGCAAAATACAGCCTTTGTGGCTGGGTGGCCACTTTGTGGCTGTGATGCCAGAGGGCTGCTGCGCTTGTTGCAATTGCAAAATCTTGGCGGGGGGGAGGGAGGAAAAGAGAAGTCTGCTGGGTGAGCCTTGATTCCTGGCGGATGGGTTGCAGGTTGCGCATCTCCTGGGTACTGGCAGAGAGGCTGCCTGTCCCTGCCTGCCTGCTGCTGGGAGCCTGGAGCTGGCTAGGGAAAGCTGCTGCCCTCCGGTGGTGACAGGAGCTTCCCCAAGCAGAGGGGTTTTAGCAATCTCAGTCCCTTCTGCTGGCTGCTCACGCCGTCCAGGACTGAGGTGGCACTTTAACCTCACAGTGCTCCTCTGCAGAGGGGACATGTGGGACAAGGTGCCCAGAGGAAGGCAGGTGGGCCAGGGCAATAATGGCATGTCCTGGCCTCGTACAGGTGAGGGGCAAGGAGCAGCTGTGCCCTGGAGTGGCAGCGGGAGGCTGGAAACAAAATTGTAGCCTAGTGGTGATGCCATGGGGAGAGTCCAGATGCTTTCTCCTCCCTTATGGGCCTGAGGTGAGGAGACTCGTTCTCTCCTGGCGCGGTGCATTTCAGAGATGATGGCTGCATTGGTTTGAAGTCCATTGCAGCTGTGGTTGTGTGTCAGAGGAAGGGGATTTCAAAAGCCCTGCAGCTCATCTCTCTCTGACACTGCCACAGCTGGTGGCAGGGCTTCCTCTGCCAGTGAGAAACCTGGTGACACAGCCTGGCAGCCTGGAGCCATCCTTCCCACCCAAACAGGTACCCGGGGCTCCTAGGTGCTGGAAGTCCTTTTCCTTCCCTCCCACTGCTTCTGCAATACTGCTGTGGGCTCCTGATGTGGTCTGTGCTGCGCTTTATCTCATTGATAACAGAAAGCCATGTGCTTCCAGTTTGTTAGTGAGCAGCAGAATGGTGATAAGGCGCAGTGTATGGGGGGGTGTCTTCACACCAGGCAGTGGTCGCTGGGGGTGGATGATGTCCTGCAGGGAATGGCCTCTCTGGCTTGTTCCTGTGGAAATCTGCTGTGGAGCAAAGTCAAACATTCCCTATTTGTGGTTCTTCAGAGTGATGTTTGGGAGGCACAGCCAGGTTGCTGTGCACACAGCCCGGGTTCGTTCTGTGGCGTTTTAGTCTCGACTGAAGTCATTCTGCTGTTCACAAACAGGGATTGCTCTTTGACCGCTCTGTTTAGAGGTAAAACACTGCTGTGGCATCACATATAGCAGTGTGGCTTCTTGTCACCTTTGCCAAACCAGAATGCTGGCAGCAGTGCTGCTGTCTCCCACCCCAACTCGTGATTCTTCAGGCTGGTGCCAGGATCTGCATTCAGCTGCTGCTGCCTGACCTTGGAGATGGTCCTTTTGGGGCCTGAGTAGAAGGTGGTGGTTGAGACCTTCTGCCAGATGTTTTTTCTTGTTGAGATTGATCCTGAGTTTGCTCTTGCATGTCTCGAGCACTGCTGGAGTGGGTGGCAGCATGATGAAGGGGAAAGGTGTTTTGAGAGGTCTCTAGCCCAGTCGCTGCTAAGAGTAGCAGATCTGTTAGACCAGGTCACTCAGGGCCTGCCCCCGGGTTTAGTGTGTCACCACCATTGGAGTGAACATTTGTCTCTGATATCTAAGCGATATCAGATATCCCTTGCTGCAGCCTGTCTACTCTTTCTTCTCCTATCAATGCAAAGCTTTGAGGAAAGTCTGGCTCAGTCTTCTCTGTAACCTCTGGTTAGGTGACCAGAGACAACAAGGTCCTCCTGAGAAGCCCCAGCTTCTTCTCATATGTCTTGCCATGTGCTCCAGCTCCTGGCTGTCTTGCTGGACTCAATCCTGTGTCTTGGTGCCTTTCTGGTCCTGGGGAGCCCCCAAACTGGGCACCAAGTCCCAGGCATGCTCTGGCAGGTGCCAAGTGGAAGAGTGGGATCCCTTCCCCAGACTTCCTGGCTGTGGTCTTGCACCACCCAGGAGCTGGTGAAATGTCTCTGCTGCAGCTGTGTGCTGCTGACTCCTCTTCAACTCATCTACCAGCTTGCTGCAAGACTTTTTTGGCAAGGCTGCTTTCTAACCATTGGGGTACATCCATCCCAGGTGCAGGGCTTTGTAATTTCCTCTGCTGAACTTCGAGGGCTTCCCTGCAGCCTGATGAGGTCCCTCTGAGGAGTAGCTCTGCCTGCCAGTGTACCAACTGCCCTGCTAACAGAGGTGTTAAACAGTTTTGGTCCAGATCAAGGCTCCAGACATCTCTTTGCAGAACTCAAAGTAGGTAAGGAATTTAAGCTTTACCACCAAAACGGGGCAAGTACTGAGGGCTGGATGCCACTGCTGTTCGTGCACCGCTGTTGGAGGCAGGCTCAGCTGGCCTGAGAGCCTCTCCTAGGACAGCAGAGCTGTTAAGCCCTCTGTGTCCTCTGGGTTTTGGCAACACAGTGCATGTTGTTATGTGGAGATAATCATACTGCAGTCACACCAACATCATGTGTACCCAGGATCAGCAGCTGTCTTGGCATGAGTTTGAAAAACATCCAAAGGAGGGCAATGGCATCTATGTGCTCAGTGAATCTTTGAGCCATACACAAATGATCTTCTGTCTTGGCTCCTGACTGCCTGAATCCCCCCGTTCCTCTTATAAAAGTCAGATGCTGATGGAAGTAGCTTTTTCCTTTCCTCCCGGGATGTGAGCCCCATGCCAGGTGAGACAGGAGCCAGCCCTATGCTCACAGAGTGACTCCCCTCATCTGGATGCTGGAGGGACACCAGGATTTAGGGGGAGCATGTTAAAAACACACTGCTTGTCTAACAAAGTTCAGCTTCAGGTCCAACTGCATCTCTTTTCCCTTCATCTGTGCTTGGGTCCTGCTGCCACCTAATCAGTTGGGAATGGAGCTGCCATGCTGTGGCCGCTTGCTCCATAGGGAAGGGGTGTAGGGAGGATGTGTCACCAGTCTGGCCCTGTTTGGTCTTTCTGCAGACCCTCTGTGACTAGCAGAAGGAGGATTTCCCTGGAGGGCTGGTCCAGTCTTGGGTCTGAGGTCTTGGTGCCTGAGGTCTGAGTCCAGGCGTGAGTGGGGGACATGGTGCCGGTGACAGTCTTCATCTTGTTGCCTTGATCTTACCCTGGACATATGGCATCTAATGGGAACCTTAAAATTTTGTGCTTCCTGAAGCTGGGTAGAAGGGAGTTCCCTTGCAAGATCTCAGCTTTGACTCTCCCAGGGTTTCAGGGCGAGGTCCCTGTCCTTCCCCTCCACTCCCCAGGACAGCAGGGGCCTGGCTGGGACCTCCACCTGCCACCAGAGCAGCTCAGCACCAGTAGGCACTGAAATGGGCAGTTCCTGCCTCCAGCTCATGACTCTGTGTAAGTTCCCATCTGTGTGTCCCCCCACCCCATCCACCCCCCTGGGAGATGACAGCTTTGGGTGTGCCTGGCTTGTAGGAGCCCATGGTAGCCTGCTCTCACTGCTGGGAAAGTCCACCTTGTCCTTTCCAGGGGGATCATGGAGCCATCACAGACTAGAACCAGACTGGTCTTGGCAAACCCATGCCCAAAACCTGCTCCACAGAGCACTTTGTGCTCGGCTCCTCCTGTGGTCAGATCCACAACCTGGCAGCTCCCTTGCCAGGGCTGCCTGCCATGGCTCAGGCTTTTGGGGATGAAAGGGCACCAAAGAGGGTTTGAGAAGCTGGAGCAAAACTCGCCTGCAGCTCAGGGAGTGAATAAGAACGTGGAGCAGATGGAGAAATGGGAAAATGGGTCAGGCTGCAAACACAAAGGGATATTCTTCATCTGTGGTGACGTGTGCAGTTCCCGGCTGCTCTGGCCTGCATGTTCCAGACAGGATCGGTGGGGATTAAAGCAGCAGGGGCTTGATCTGGGATCTGCCAGCTTGCCAGCAGGGAGGGAGCGATGTGCCAGGGCCCCACTGTTCCTTGCCATCCCTCTTTTATTTCTCCAGTCCTTTAGCCTGGCAGCTGGGGAGGGGAGGGGTGAGGCTCCAGAAGGAAAGATCTTAATGTTGAGAAATGTTTGGGCTATGCTTAGTGACAGTGCTGCTCGCACCCTTGTGCATCCCTGTGTTTCACAACAGCGGAGGGGTGACAGCAGCTTGCCTGCTTCTTCTGGGTCCACTTGCAGCACTGCCCAGCTGGAGGCTGGCTCAGCTGCAGCCCAAGCCCTTGCTTGCATTGACCAGGGGACAAGAGGTGCCCCAAATAGTCCAAAAACTCCCGTGTTATGCAATTGCACTGCCAGTAACTAGCGAAAGGAGAACCTGCCTCCCCAGAGGGAGACGCAAATGCTTCTTCCCAGCATCGCGCAGGGGCTGGGTTGGAGAGGCACCAGTGTCCCCGAGGCTGTGTGGGAGCAATGTGCCCTGCTTCCTCTTGTGTGTACTGGCTGGCAGCCGGCCCGGCTGTTGCTCTGGTCCTGGATGCTTGGAAGGAGATGAACCCTTCAGCCTGTGTGCTTGCCTCCCTGGCTGGGAACAGCTCCCATGGAGCAGATGGCAGAGCCAAACGTGCCCTTGGCCATCCCTTATCGCTGGCTGGGTGGGTGAGCTGAGGGATGGCCTTGTCAGGTCTTGGTGTGCTTGTGACTGTGGAGATGGCACTTTCTTTTCGGAGGGTCTGTCCCTCCCCAGCTCCAGGGTAGTGTGGAATGTGCTGCTTGTCGCGGGTTTGCTGGCTGCATGGCTGCTGCATCGGGGTGCCATACTCCTTGGCTGGAGGCTGTTGGTGACTCTTGCCAGCTCTTGGGGCTGCCAGTCTTGAACGAGCTGCTGCTGGCTGGCACCTTCCCTGGGGTGAGCCGGCTTTGCCAGCTAACAGGTTGCAGCAGCTTGCCCAAACTCTGGCAGAATGCTGCTGCCTTGTGTTCCTTCTGGGGCTGTGGGTCCCACCTCCTCCGTGTGTCCTCCGAGAGCAGTCCTCTGTGGGTGCTGCGCTTCAGGGGGTTCTGACAGTGGGTGGGCAGGCAGAGCTTGGTGAGGGACACGGTGCATGAGCACCTGTTTGCCTGCTCCTTCTTTCTGCCAAGGCTTGCGGCACATTTGGGAATTGACCCCGTTTTCCCTTCTCTCCTCAGCTCACTCCTTCCTCCTTCCTGCGCATTGGACAGCTGAGCAATGTGGACCTCAACGAGGACATCCGTGAGCTGGTGAGTGGCGCAGAAAGGGGCCCGCTCTTACCAAGACCACTTCCTTTCTTCTACTAAGAGCAGTAATGGCTGGATTTGTTCCTTTCCTCACATCCTACTTGTCCTACAAGGGCTCCAGCGCTTCCTCCTGGGCTGGGCAACCTTTGTGGCATGGGCAGCTGGCTGCCTCTCTGCCTCGACCGTTGCTGCTTCCTCTTAGCTGCAGCACCAGCCCAAGGACATCATGGTTCCCTGTACCTCTCTGAGGGCCAGCACCAGCGTGCCAGCACAGGAATCTTTCTCCTGTGGGAGCAAATGTAGAATCTAGTGGTGTGGGAAGGGATTTCTTTCTTGTCATGAGAGATCCAAGCAGCTGCTCTTGCCTCATGCCCAGCTCAGTGCAAAGGCAAGGGAGGGGACATATAGTGGGATGGCAGCTGGGGAAAGATGTTTCAGCCCTGGGGACAGGGTTAGCAGCAGACAGGGCACCTTGCTAAAACTCTCAAGTTTCACGTTATTCCCCTTCCATGCACACCTGAGAAGCTTTTCTTCCTCAGATGCTCCTGCCTCAGCTCTGGAGCTGTAGGAAGAGCAAACAGGAAGAAGACTTTTCCTAAGTGTTTCTTGTGGAATTCTTAAATGGAAAGAAATATATCTTAATCCGGCGCCTTGGAGGAAAGGCTGGGCTGGTTGGCCATAGCTTTAACGTGGGGCCAGGGAAGGGTGCAGGGTGCCACTGTTCTGGGGGCCCCTCCGGCATCCTCTGTAAATGCCCTAACTCAGAACTGGGAACAGCTTGCACTGAAAGCAAGAAAGGCAGGCATTTGGGAAACAGAATTTGGTTTCTGCCCAAAATCTCAGGCCTGCTTGAAATAGCTCCTTCCTTTCGGCTCAAGGAATTTCCTGCCGAGGTGAAAGGTTGCCCTCCGCTGGAGCACAGAGCCGCTTGGAGGCAGCGCTGGATCAACATGGCAGCATGGTACCCAGCTGGGCAAACCCTCCCATCTGCCCATGGGGAAACGTCCTGCCAGGGGGTGGAGAGACAGCAGGCGAGGGTGCATGCCTGATAGCCTGTTCCAGCTGCCTTAAATCCCATACCTCCACCAACTGGTGGAAAATCATCCTGGATCCTGACCTGCTGGGCAGCTTGCACTAGGGCTTGAATCTCTGCAGTCCTCCCCACCTCTTCTGAGTGTGAAAACCAGCATTAAACCACCAGTTATGTGGCAGAGAGGAGGGTTGGACTCGGACCTGGCCCTCCTAACCTGTGCATCACGTCCTGCAGGAGACCGAGCTCCCTCGACAGCATCCCAATGAGATCCCCCACAATGAGAAGCTCCTGTCACTCAAGTACGAGGTAAGTGCCCATCTCCCTCCCTCGGCTCTGCCCTCTGGGATGCAGTAGGTGAGGTACATGGGGTGAAGGCTTGCGGCTGCCCAGCTAGAGTGATTTCAGTGGGGAAGGAGCGTGATTGAGGGAGGAAAAAGATAAAGGGGTGTGGAGGGGCAGGGGTGAGGGTCTGATGCCAGCCCTCCCTGGCACGCGTGTCTTCCCCTGCGCTAGACGATAACAGCATTTCCCTTTCCTGGACTAGAGCCTGGACTATGACAACAGTGAAAACCAGCTGTTTCTGGAGGAGGAGAGGAGGATAAACCACACTGTGAGTCTCGCTGTGACCCAGTTGCCCACCATCCCTGCAGTCAGGATGGCCCAGGGAAGCCATTCCACCCTACCCAGCTGCTTGGGGACTTCTCCGCCCCAGGGCAGGTCATGCTCAAAGCAGAATTTCAACTGGGGTGGGTTTATGGGCACTGACCAGCTTGTGATGAGCTGTAAAACCTCAGGAGCAAGGACCCAGTGTAGGATGGTTTGAACGGGTGCTAGCCTGGGTGTGCACAGTGGCATTGCCAGGCAGCACAGGGCAGGTACCTGAGCAGAGGGACTTCTGGAGCCATGTGAAACATCTGCTCTGGGGCCTTTGGGAGTCGGTGCTGCCCAACAGGGGCCTGACAGAGGCAGGCAAGCTGGAAAAACATGTCTGCTGTTAGGGATCCCACAGAGGGGCAAGGGCACTGGCTTAAAATAAGTAAATTGTGGCCCGGCTCTGCAGTCCTGGGTCAGCCAGCACAGATTTTCCCTGGGCAGCTTTCCTCAGAGCTGCCCAGGATTAGGGCTGTGTTGGGGAAGGTGGCCAGGTGGGTTGGAGTCCCCCTGATGCTGGCAGGGGACAGGCTGGGTGGCAGTGGGATCTGATAGCTGTCTGTCCCTCAGGCCTTCCGTACAGTGGAAATCAAGCGCTGGGTCATCTGTGCCATGATCGGCATCCTCACTGGCCTCGTTGCCTGCTTCATCGACATTGTGGTGGAGAACCTGGCTGGCCTGAAGTACCGGGTGGTGAAGGACAGTATCCTCCCATGGAATCGTGGCTGCCGGCCAGTCGGGAGCTGCGGGATCTCTGCTCCTGGTAGCTGCAAGAGGGGTGGCGGGGGAGAGGGCAGCGCTTCCTTGCTTGGCTTTGCTGGCACAGACCCTGCTGCCCAAGGTGCTGCCAAGTGCCCGTCTGCTCTGCAGGGCTGAGCTGTGGCTGGGCACTGCTGTAACGGAGGAGGTTACTCGCAGCATCCCTGGCTGCCCTAAGCGCACAGGATCTGCTGTGCTGCCACAGTCCAAGAAGCATTTTAGCGACGCGTTATTGTGGTGGGAGGGACGGTACCAAACCGATACTAGCCTTTCCTTGAGCTGCTTCCCCAGACATCGACAAGTTCACAGAGAAAGGGGGCCTGTCTTTCTCCCTGTTACTCTGGGCCACCCTGAACGCCAGTGTGGTGATGGTGGGCTCCATGATTGTTGCTTTCATAGAGGTAGGAGATTGGAACTGGTCTGGGTTGTGGTATCCCTGTGCCTCCTGCCCTGGCTCTTTACATGGGTAAAGCAGGATCATGTTTCCAGAAAACATGCAAATTTGTGTAACAGCAAATGTATTTCAGCCAAATTGGTTATTGGGAGCTCCAGTTCCTTGGTGTTGGCTCTAGCTGTGCTGTCAAGTTTCTCTGGGGTTGTCAGACTGATGGAACATGCTGCCCTTCACTGGCAGCCTGAGGCAGAGGGTGTGCTCCAGCCTTGGGTGCAGGTGCAGTTCTTGCAGGCCTTGGCCCCGGCTCGGCCTCTCCACGTTGGGCGTACGTGAGCACCAGCAGAGAGCAGGCTGGTCAGGTGCCTTAGGGACACGCTTAGAGGACAAGCCAGAGACTGGGACCAGTTATGGCTGGGAGGGGGCGATGGCTCCTGGCAGGCCACTCTGAGCCAATAGCATCTTCCTTGTGGCTTTGCCCTTCCTTTCCCTGGCCACCAAGCGTGAGCCTGCTGCAGCACTGGGCCTCTTGCCATGGCTCACTGGTGGGAACACCCTAATGTCCCCCAAGAACCCAGCCAGCTCCTCCTCCCTGGCATGTTTGCCCTCAGGGGCGGCAGGTGCCTCCCTCAAGCCCACCTCCAGAGCCTGTAGACAGGCTTTGGCCTATCCAAGGGTGTGCTTGGTGTGCCCTGTGCTTAGAGACAGGGGTAAGGTGGCCAGTGTGTCCCCATCCTGTATGTGGCAGCCACTCATGCTCTTCCTGCTCCCCACAGCCCGTTGCAGCTGGCAGCGGCATTCCCCAGATCAAATGCTATCTCAACGGCGTGAAGATCCCACACGTTGTCCGCCTCAAGGTAGGAAGTGGGAGGTGGTGGGATGTGTGCCTTCTGCCCATGATGGGGCCCCCCTCCGCTGTGCTGTCTTGGGCATGTTGTGTCCTCTTGGGGTGGTCCCTGCCTGTGCTGTGGCAGAGAAGGAGCTGGTGCAAGCTCCTGGCCACCCTGCTGCGCTGCCCGGCTTTGTAGCTGTTCCCTCTGGTGTCGGGCGATTAAACCTCCTGCCCCTGGTTTGGCAGCTGGTGCTGGGAAGAGCAGCTTTGGGTAATTTTTTGCTATGGCCAAGAAGAAAGTTGGCCAACCCCATTGCCACAACGTGGGGCTGAGAATCACAAGTTCCCTAGGTTCTCTGGCTTCTGCCCCTGCAGCTGGCTGGGTCTGTGTCTCCCATGGCTGCTGCAGTCATGTTCCTCATGCCACCTGCGTGATGTGCTGTGTCTTTTGTCTCTCTTTTGCAGACCCTGGTGATCAAAGTCTGTGGGGTTATCCTCTCAGTGGTTGGCGGCCTCGCTGTTGGGAAGGTGATGCGCACAGAGCGGTCTCTGGCACACTGCTGGCATGTCGTTACCCACTGCTCGCACATGTGCCACAGCCCGTCACCGGCCCTGGGCTGGGGACGGGGCGCTGGGGGCCCTGCAGCAGCTTCCCAGTTGTATTCCCTGATCTGCTAGTTAAGGTGACTGTGGTGTGGCCAGGCCTGGGGAGCCCCTGGAGTGCATGGTGGCTGCCCCCAGGGTGTGAGGTGTCACCAAGCCAGCCTGTGTGTGGCTTGGCTGAGGGCAGGAGAGCAGCAGCCTACATCCATCAGTGGCTGTCCCTGCAAGCGTTAAATGTGGGAGACCTGGGTGCCCCATTGGGATATTTCTAGCCTGTTGGGATCAAAGGCAGGCAAGGGAAGACCATGTCCCCTTGGCTGGAGGGAGTGCTGGTGGGAGCCATTTGCTAGAATTCAGATTTAAGGGGGGAAAATGGCAAGGTCTGTATTTCCTAGAGGGAAATCCTCCTGGCCAGCTTATTCAGGACTGTAACCTGGCGAGCAGCATTCAACTGCCCCTGACTGTCCCTGGGGTTCTTCCTTTTCTGATCTGAGTCTGCTCTCCTGCCTGTAGGAAGGACCCATGATTCATTCTGGAGCAGTGATTGCTGCTGGGATCTCTCAGGGAAGATCCACATCTTTAAAGCGAGACTTCAAGGTTAGTGTTGAGGGCCAAGGGGCTGTGCTGCAGGTGCCCCTCCTGTGGCCAAGCCGGGCTGTTCCTCAGGGTCATGCTGGTGGCTTGGGGTCGTATATGGCATACCCCATGTCTCCTCTAAACTTGTACGTGTGGCCAACCCTAAACCTGCCTTCACTTTGATGTTTCAGATCTTTGAGTACTTCCGCAGAGACACGGAAAAGAGGGATTTTGTCTCGGCTGGAGCTGCTGCTGGTGTCTCAGCTGCGTTTGGTGCCCCTGTGGGTATGTGTCTTGACTGTCTGATGCTGAGCGGTGCCTGCTTGTGGATCTTGTCAGGAGGGTTCTCCCACTTGCATGGAGGCAGCTGTTGGGATCTGCCCAGGGCACTGCAAGGGCCCTTCCGCAAAGTGCTTGGCCCTGCTCCAAGCTGTCCTGCCATGCCATGCAGTCCTTGGAAAGTGAGGAGGGGAGTCATCTGTCTCGGATGCCAAATGTTGCCTCCCTGGGATGAAGGCAGGCAGTGGAGGGGCTTCACTGCAATCAATACATCACTGTTGGCTTGGTGGGCTTGCTGGTCCCTTTGCTGGAGCCTGTGAGGTCTGGGCCAGTGTGGGGCACATGGCCTGGGATGAATCTGGGTGCCTTGACTGGTGCTGTGAGCCAAGGGTCTGTGGCACATGCCCCTTGTGAAGGTGTTTGTGTCTTGCGTTTGCAGGGGGTGTCCTCTTCAGCTTGGAGGAAGGAGCTTCTTTCTGGAACCAGTTCCTGACGTGGAGAATCGTAAGTGCTAGAAAGCAGGAGCAGTAAATTGAGGGCTGCCAGCTCCAGTGTGAGGCGTTGCCTTTTCTCAATGCCCCACAGCCCCAGGTCTCCTGCCATCCCTGCCCCAGCCTGGCAGCTGTGTGTAATGCATCCCAGCTCCCCTTCTGTGCCATGGTCCTCAGGGACTGAATTTGGACCTGGCTGATCTCCGTCTTGCTGCTAACTCCTTTCCAAGGGAGCTGCCTTGGGCTGTGCCCCAGGACAGTGGACAGGCAAAAAGAGGAGGGAACCCCTGGTCAGTGTAAGCTGCCCAGAGTGCTGTCACAGGGAATATGGCCTCTTGTCCCCCCTACTTTGGGTGCCAAGTCCTACCCAAGGGCCTCGGGGGAGCAGTTTGGGGTAGTGCAGGGTGTATGTGGTGAGGGAGTGGGGCTGGAGGCATCTGGCAGTGACTCTGGGCTGCATCTCTTTCCAGTTCTTTGCCTCCATGATATCCACGTTCACTCTGAACTCTGTTCTGAGCGTTTACCATGGCAATGCTTGGGATCTCTCCAGCCCTGGGCTCATCAACTTTGGCAGGTTTGATAATGAGGTATGGCACAGATATTCCCCATGTAGTGCTCTGCTGGGGGATTAGAAGCAGCCCACGGCAGCATGGGGCCACCAGTCTGTCTTAAAACATCACCGAGGGTTGAGGCAGGCTCTGCCCTAGCAGGTTGTGGGGTCTGGCCAGATCCCAGCTCCACCAACGCCACCAGAAGGCTCTTCTGCAGCCATGGCTGGGTCTGGGAGTTGTGGGGTATCCAGGGGAGACTTTGGGGCAGCTCTAGGAACTGCCCCAGGCTTGTGCTGTCCCAGCAGACAGTGACTGGCTGCAGGGCTGCAGATGGGCCAGGAGATCTGAAGCCTGTTACTTCTTCGCTTGCAGAAAATGGGATACACAATCCAGGAAATTCCTATCTTCATCTTTATGGGAGTGGTTGGTAAGAGAGTGCTGCTCTTTCAATTTGATAAGTCTGAATAATTTCCTCTGTTCTCTGTCTGGGTCTAAAAAGCTTTGGGATCCAGTTTCCTGGAGAGAATGGGAAATCCATTAAACTCTGGAGCAAGAGGCTGCTTGTGGGGCTTACACGGGGATGAGAGCTGGATCCTGGCCCAACCCTTAGCCTTGTAGCAAAGGCACACCCCTTTAATCCATGTAGTGCAAAGTCATGGGGTGAGGTCAGTGCATCACAGTCATGGGCAGCCTCTTGCTTTCAAATGGGCTGCCCTTATCCCCGCAGAGTTGGCCTGTCCCTCACCTGTCTAGGGCCAGTGCTGTGATGCTGGCCCCCAGCCACCCCGCTGCTGGTGCTGGACTCCTCTTGGTGTCAGGTCCTGGCTGTCTCTGCAGGGACAATATCCACGTGTCCCAGGGCTGCCAGTCATGCTGGATGGGTTGTTGATGTCTTCCTGAGCTTCACAGGTTCCTTGTCTCCTGGGCAGTCGTAGGAAAGCCTGGGACCTGCACACTGAGCTCTTCCTGTTTTGGTTTGCAGGCGGGATCCTTGGGGCCCTCTTCAATGCCCTCAATTACTGGTTAACAATGTTCCGGATCAGGTAACAGCTCATGGGTAATTAAGGTGATTGAAGTGGGTTGGCTGGTGCCTTCTGTGCTCCCTCAAAGCAGCATTCCCAGCCAGAGGAAGGCTGTAATCTCACACTTAACATGAGCAACAGCAGCCATTGGAAGCTGGGAGACAAAGATGCCACATGCCTCTCGCTGCCTGCAGTCGAGGCCGTGACCCGCAGCATACCACCATTGCTCTGACCCTGCTAAGTATTTCCCTTCAGAGACTTAAGGGCCCAGAGAAGTGCAAACACTGTGCAGTCCTGACTCTTATGTGCTTCTGAGAGTAACAAGAGAATGGAGAGCTGCTAAAGCCATCTGAGCCTAGTCAGGCACAGCCAATGATTGTCACCAGCTTTTCAAACTGGGACAGGGCTCATGGCCTCAGGTGGGGGGTGACCTGTGGCAGTGGGGCAGTAAGTGGCATACAGCAGCTTCCAGGGTATCGCTCCTCTTGGGCCTTCACGGGCTGTAGCTTTCTGGGTTTGGCTCTGCGCTGTCCCCCCAGCCAGGTCATTCCAACCTTTCCGTGGGAGCTATGCATGGCTCCATGTAGGGGAGGCAGGCAGGTGTGCTGAACCTGGCTGGGCAAAGCTGCTCTTGCTGCTGGCCTGCCCCAGGTCCCCATAACAGCTTTGCCAGAGGACAGAGTGCAGGACAGCCTAGCAGGGTCTGGGAAGGGAGCGGAGGCAGCCAGCCTGTCCATATGCCCAATGTGACATGCCAGGCCAGGCTGTGAGTGATCCTGACCGTGCCCCTGGGTGCCACCCTCACTCCTCCACTCCTTCACAGGTACATCCACCGGCCCTGCCTCCAGGTGCTCGAGGCCATGCTGGTGGCAGCAGTGACAGCAACTGTGGGGTTTGTCATGATTTACTGCTCGAGAGACTGTCAGCCCATCCAGGGGAGCACGGTGGCATATCCCCTGCAGGTAGGAGATGCTGGAGAACAGCTTCCCAGGGTGGGGGGCACCCTGAGCCTGCGTAGAGGCTGAGGGCTGAACAGGGAGATGAGACCCTGCTGGGTTTTGTGGCACTGGACCTCACAGTCAATGCCCTCTGCAGGCAGAGCTGGAGAGCCAAGCGCGGTGTTGGTGTGCTTGCTACCCAGAGCTGCCTCCTTGCTGGCACACAGCCCCCTGAGCCTGGCAGCCTTCCCTGCCACAGGGTAGCCTGGATCTGCCACTTCTAACTCTCTCTTTTCTCCCCCCCCTCAGCTTTTCTGTGCTGATGGAGAGTACAACTCCATGGCCACTGCCTTCTTCAACACACCTGAGAAAAGCGTTGTCAACCTCTTCCATGACCCTCCAGGTCCATGCACCCAGCGAGTGTGTCCTTGAACATGAGCAGAGTGGGGCTGGGCTCACACAAGGTGGCCGACCTGTTCTCTGGCTGCCTGTGGGACGAGGCAGGGGATGATCAGCACGGCCCCATGAGGGCACGATGGGATCCAGCAAAGCACTGTGCCTGCTCCTTTCCTGCAGTGGTGGAAGGAGGAGGGATGGATTCTGTGCCTGGTGGCACCTACAACCTCAGCCAAAGGGCTGTGGTCTTGGGAGCCTGCAGATGAGGACCTGGTTTTGTTCATGCATGTTTGCAGGCTGTTGCTTCTGAGTTGCGTGGGAGCATGTCTGACCCTCACTGGCTGTTTGAAGTCTGTCCTGGAAATGTCCCTGGCTGTTTTCTTCATTAGCAGGGCCTCTTGTGTCAGAATGACTTTACCTTCTGGCCAGGTTGCGGAGGTGGATCTTGGGGTTTGGATTTGCTTGAAAAATGCAATTTGGCTCCCAGGTTCCAGCTCCCATTTCCCTTGGACCTAGTGTAACTTCAGTGTGCCCTCTGCCTGCTGGTCTGAGTTTTGTGCTCAGCTGCATGTGGGCAGGGAGCAGGCAGCACCAAATTTCTAGACCCTCAGCGCAGAGAATGCAGCTTGGCAACCTGAAGCCAAGTGATGACTGCCCTGTGTCTCGTGGCTGCTCCCTGCAGTGCTGGGTCCTCCCTGGCTCAGGGCTTCAGCCCATTGAACACTCTGTGAAGGAGAGGTTGCAAAGTACTTGTTTAAACTAGAATGAGCTGCTCAGCAATCCTAAAATAGCAGTAGGCTGAGTCCTGGGGACAGCAGGGTCTCGCTGTGATGGCACAGCTCGTGCTGTGGGAGCAGCTTGGGATTGGCCAGAGCAGCTGTGGGAGCTGCAGGACAGGAAGGGGTTTGCAGGACCTACTCTGCTGAATTGATCCCAAAGCTGCCAGTAGAACCCTGCCAGCTCACCAGCACCTCTGTCCTCCGGACCTTGTCCTCTAGCACTGGTGGTCCCTCAGGGCTTTGAAGTTCGTCATGCGGCCTTGCGGGAGGCTGGGAACCACAGGGCTGGGAGGGGATGGGTCATTGCGGGTCATGAGATGGAGAAAAGGCGTGTGCTATACTTGGTGGGGTGGGAGGGCTTGGGATGGCACTGGCTGGCTGCTGGGGCCCTTGAGGGGGCAGAAACACCCTAAAGAGCTGGTTTGAAAGGCTTGTGCTGCCAGGGAGGAAGGTGCACCTGCTAAGAGGGGCTTTCACTGCTGGGACTGTGTTGGGGGGCTGCCGCTGCCTGTTGTCCCATAGCTGCAGCCCATCACGGTGTCCCTTGGGCTGTGGGACCAGCACTGACTCTTCATTCTGTCTCCACCTCAGGTTCCTACAACCCCATGACACTGGGCATGTTCACACTGATGTATTTCTTCCTGGCCTGCTGGACCTACGGCCTCACGGTGTCCGCAGGGGTCTTCATCCCCTCCCTGCTGATAGGCGCTGCCTGGGGGAGGCTCTTTGGCATCTCCCTGTCCTACATGACCAAAGGCTCGGTGAGTGCTCAGTGGGAAGGAGCGCTGGGTGGGATGCTACACCCACCCCTCCTTCCGTGCCACTGGGCACGCAACAGGCATAATAACCCAGCACAGCAGTCTGGAAAGGTGTGGAGCGGGTTGACTCCTCACTTGATCTCTTCCGGAGCTGGGTCTGGGTTTTCCCACGTCCTGACCGAGCCCTGCCAGCAGCTAGCTGTGCAGGCAGCCTCAGGCATTCCTCCCCACTTTGAAGGGGGGTTTTGGGGCTAGGGTGGTGTTTATTATCTCTGGATGACCTGGAGCCAGCAGCTGATTCAGCCCCTTCTCTCTCCTGTGCTCAGATCTGGGCTGACCCTGGGAAGTATGCCCTGATGGGAGCTGCTGCACAGCTAGGTGAGTTCCCCACAGCACAGTCTTGGCCACCTCCTGCTCGTGTCAGGTTGAAGGTGGCATGGGAAAAAGTGGTCCATACTTCCCTGGCGCAGCTTCTTCCCCAGCTGAAGCCCAGCCTGGCTGTCTGCTTCCTAATAACCCTGCCAAGCACAGGCAGCGCTGGGGTGCTAGCAAGCGCTGGGCTTGTCCAGGGCACCCCTGCCTGTGCAGGCAGTCCTGGATCACTATGCAGAGACTGAGGGGTCTTGGGTGCTTTGCTATCCCCTTGACCCATGTTTCCCTGCCCCCCTGAACCCCTAAACCCCTTGGGTACCTCTCACAGGTGGGATAGTGCGGATGACACTGAGTCTCACGGTCATCATGATGGAGGCGACGGGCAATGTCACTTACGGTTTCCCCATCATGCTGGTGCTGATGACGGCAAAGATTGTGGGAGACTACTTTGTGGAGGTGAGGGCTGGGGTGCTCACCAGGAGCCTGGGACACGTCAAGAGGCTGTGGGTTAGGGTTGGGAGTGCTGGGGAGCTGGGGGTGGGGTGAGCAAGACAAGCATGTGCTCCCTCTTGGAGGGGAGCTGCTGCCTGGCTGCACCCCCTCGGCATCTCACCAGTCTTCTGACGGCTCGGCTCTCGTTGCAGGGGCTCTATGACATGCACATCCAGCTGCAGAGTGTGCCCTTCCTGCACTGGGAGGCCCCAGTGACATCCCATTCCCTCACGGCCAGGTAGGTGGGCTGGAGGCTGCTCATCACACCTGGGGCAGCAGCTTTTGGACCACGCTTTTGGCCTGAGCTGGAAATGGAGGTGGTGACATGTTTCTTCCCCAGTGCCACCAGCTCAGCGCCTTCCCCAGTGGAGAACAGGGCCCGCAGTGCATTCCCTCTCTGTCCCCCCGGCAGGTTATGGGGACGGAGGAGGCATGCATTGGCAGGGGATGGGATTTGGGGCTTGCTCCCATGGGGCTGTGTTTCACACTGAGCCTTCCCCAAAGGGAGGTCATGAGCGCTCCTGTCACCTGCCTGCGGAGGATCGAGCGAGTTGGCACAGTTGTGGACATCCTCAGCGACACCTCCTCCAACCACAATGGCTTCCCAGTGGTGGAGAGCAACCCTGATGCCACGCAGGTGGGCTGGGCACCGCTTGCGAGGGGATGCAGCTGGGGGTCAGCTACACGAGGGCTGGCCATGGCATGGGACCCTTGCCCCTGCCAGCCCCATCTTGTGTGTGGTGCTCTGTCGCAGGTAGCAGGACTGCGGGGTTTAATCCTTCGTTCCCAGCTCATCGTCCTGCTGAAGCACAAGGTGGGTGATGCTGCGTGGAGGCTGTTTGGGCTGTGTTAGAGCCCCAGTGCCCCTGTCTCACTGCTGTCTCAGGCCCCTTGATCCTATCTGGCTCTGGAGGAGCCGGTGGAGGGCCCCTGTCATCTCCCTCAGCTCACCCGAGGAGACAATGGGGTCTGCTGTGCTGTGCTGGGGTTACCCTAGCATCATCCTGCACTCCACTGGGCTCACAAATGCTGAGTGAATTAGAAACAGGCTCTTCTGCAGATGGTCCATCTGCCCCATGCTTCTGCCCTCTTCCCTCCCTGCACTTGGTGCCTGTCAGCGCTTCATGACAGTCCCCGATGGCCTCTTTCCTCCCAAGGTTTTTGTGGAAAGGGCCAACCTGAGCCTGGTGCAGCGGCGGCTGAAACTGAAGGATTTCCGGGATGCCTACCCCCGCTTCCCCCCTATCCAGTCCATCCATGTTTCCCAGGATGAGCGTGAGTGCATGATCGACCTCAGCGAGTTCATGAACCCCTCGCCCTACACTGTGCCTCAGGTAACAACTAGGGACCTCTCTGTACCCCAACATCCTGGAGGTCATGAGTGGGCGATGGGTGCTGGCCGGTGATGCCACAGCCCATGCAGCCCAGCTCTGCCTTGCAGGAGGCGTCTCTACCACGGGTGTTCAAGCTTTTCCGAGCTCTGGGGCTGCGGCACTTGGTGGTTGTGGACAATCGCAACGAGGTGAGTCCCTGTTCCCCATGTGTGGGCAGCCTGGGCTCCTCAGTGGAGAGGGACATGCTGCCCTTGTCCCCAGGCTCTGCATGCCAGCATGGGTCTATACCCTGTCCCTTTCCTGGCAGGTGGTGGGCATGGTCACCCGCAAGGACCTCGCTAGGTACCGGCTGGGGAAGGAAGGCCTGGAGGAGCTCTCACTGGCACAGACGTGACATGGGGCAGCGCTGCCCAGCAGAAACGTGCCCCGGCCCCTTGGAGCCAGGGACCCCCGTTTGTGGGAGGCGGGGAGAGGACTGAGCCAGCCTGTGCAGGCACCATGGTGCCTGGAGCACCTGCATGGCCATGCTGCCCTGGCTCTCCTGCCCATCGCTGCCTTCCCCCATCTACTGCCTCTTCTCACCCCTTCCTCTGCTTCCCTGAGGGATCAAAATGCTCCCTTGGCTCCGTTAGCTCCTGGTGTAGGCTCTCCTTGAGGGTTGGGTGAAGGCTGGAGTGTGCCAGGGGAGCAGAAGTGCCCTCCTGAGCTGGGCATAGTCCCTCTGCCACAGCACATGGCCTCCATTGCCTCATCCACCCAGCCTGGGCTATCTGGGACCTAGCCTTGCCCTGACCCCTGCTGCAGAGCCTGTGTAGGGCATGGGTGGGATGTGGTAATGCTCCCTCCTGCTCCCAGAGCCCTGTACCCCCTGCCCTGTGCCTCCTGCTGGCTGGGTCGGGCTGAGCCCTGGGGCAGGTACTCACACTTCTGCCCCTCTGGCTGGAGGAGGGGGCTGTGCCCTGCTCGCCTGTGCAATAAAAGGGCTCCTGTGGTTCAGCAGCTGCTGCCTCTTGCTCTTTCTTGGCTCCCTCAGCCACTCTGACCCCAACCCCTGTGTGGGGAGACAGGCCCAGGATTCAGGGCAGGGATGGGGAGAGGAGAGCTGCCTGCTCTGGGCCAGTGTTGGTCCTGCAGCCTGTGTCCCTAGTGCATGCCCCTCTGCAACTCCTGCCCTCTTCCCACCATTGCTGCTGCCTCTGCCCATGCTGGGGTCCAGAGTCACCCCAGGTGTGTTTCTGCATTTGCTGCAGCTTGTTCTCGCCCTTTCCAGCAGCCTGGGCACTGCCAGGCACCCCAAAACGCACTACCAGTCCTGGATCTGGCCAGGGGGAGGGAGCAGAGCCTGCACTCCCCTGGGTGATGAGAAGAGGGCTCCAGTCCTGGCACCTCAGCTCCCCCATCTCCCATCATCTTTGCCCCTCACCTTAGCATTGCCCCCTGCCCTGGCTTGGAGCCATGGGCCTGGTGCTGCCCCCTCTTCACTTGGGCAGGAGCATCCTGGGACCTGGGGGAGCTTTTGACTGTGGGATACTGCGTGCAAATAAAGTCTGTTTGTACTTTTATTGTCACGTGCCCGTCTATTGCTTCTAGGCTCCCCCTAGTGCTGCTGCCCAGGCTGTGCCATGTCTGGTGGTAGCCTGCCTGGGGTTGAGCTGAACCCTGTCCCCACTGCTGGTACTTGGAAGTCATGAGCTTGGTGGGGAGGCCAAGGGTGCCCCCTACCTTCTTGCCCGCTGGCAGGGCCCAAGTCCTCAAGGTCGGGGGTGGCTGCCCCTTCCCAAGTGCCTTTCCCTTTCAAGGCCAACAAAGAGCTGCCACAGAGCAGGGAATGCCTCTGCTGGGCCCTGATAGCAGCACTGGGGATGTGGGCTCCGGTGGGAGCCTGGTCTGGCAGTGGGGGCCATGGGGAAGGGCCAGCTGCCCTCCCTGTGCTGTGGGTCCCCTGCTCTCCTGTGTGGGTCTGGTTCCCCGACACTACTGTGTAGCAGGGGAGCTGTGGGGTGCAGCAGGGTCGCCAAGGCCACGGCAGGTCCCTGCTGGGAGCTGGGCGCTTTATGAGGCCCCGCGTCGCCCTTTGCCCTGGTGCAGCTGAGATAAGGTGATGGGATCCACTGACTTGGGCCCGCAGAGTAAACACAGGCTGCCGGCTCCTGCCAGCACTGTGCTTCCCACCTCTTCCTGCTGCCAGGACAGCTGGCAGCCCCCCAAGGGCCAGGCTGAGCGGTGACCCTTTGTCACTGGTGGCAGGGACATTGCAGTGGTGGGTGGCAAAGGACAATGCATGCTCTGGTGCCTGGCGGGAGTCATTTATTCACTCATCCCATCACCAGCTCTGACCCGGTGGCTCCAGGTGCCCTGGTGCTGGCACCAGGGCCACCGGGTTTATCATTAACCGCGTGGCACGTGGCGGGGCTAGGGGCCCCCAGGACCATGGTGGGGTCACAGCCCAGCAAAGGGCTCGGCCTCCAGCCCCAGGCGGCCCGGCTCTGGCAGCAGCTCCCGCCCGCTGCCTGGCAGCTCCAGCCCCGGCTCCACTGTCCAGTTGGCCAGGAGGTCACTGAAGTCGGGGGTGCTGGCGTGGAGGAGGCCGGCAGGGCCAGGGCCTGGCTCCCTCCAGAAGGAGGGCGGCAGCTTCCTCCGATGCATGGGGGTGATGTGGCCATATTTCCTCTCCAGCCGCTGCGTCTTGCCACCGGCTGCCCGGGGCGGCAGGCACCGGTGCACACCGTACTCAAAGAGCTCGGCCAGTGGCCCCAGCCTGTGCATGGCCCCGGGGCCACCCTGTGGTGCCACAGCCTCGGGCTGGGCCTCGGCATGCCGGGGCAAGCTGCAGTCCTCGGGCATGCCACAGCTGCCAGCAGCCTCCTCCCGGCCCCGCTGCCCGAAGTACCGCTGGATGTCGCAGCTGATGAGCTCTGAAAACTTGAGGAGCTGCAGGGTGGTCTCAGCAGCACTGGGGACGGCCAGCTCCAGCCCTGCACTCTCCTCCACTTCTTCCTCATCTTCCTCCTCCTCCTCCTCCTCCTCAGAAAGGTCGGGGAAGTCAGGCTCGGGGCGTGTAGGCAGCAGCAGGCCGTGTGGGAAGGGTGAGGGCAGCCGCAGCTCGGCCAGGGGCCGGATGACGCCTGCAGCCATGGCAGCACGCAGGGGCACCCCGGAGCCCAGACTCACCCTGTGGGCAGGGACAGTGGGGTGAGGGTGGCACGCACCCCGGCACCCTCCCTGACCCCACCGCCCTGCAGCAGCACTTGGCCCTGAGGCAGCAGGGGGGCCGTGTTGTGCCATGCTGTGGCCATGGTGGGGCTGCAGGGCAGCGGGGATGTCCCCCACAAGCCATGGGACATGGGACAGTGGGGATGCTCCCACCAAGCCATGGGATACAGGGCGGTGGAGACATGCTCCCTGAGTCATGGTCATGGGGCAGCAGGGACATCCCCACCAAGACATGGGATATGGGACAGTAGGGACATACCCCCTGAGACATGGGGCATGGGGCAGTGGGGACATCCTCACTGAACCCTGGGACACCAGGCAGCAGGGATGTCCCCCAGAACTGTGGGGCAGTGGGATGTTCCCCTTCACCCTGGGGCTGTGCACAGAGGTGAATAGGACTGAGCCCCCTGCCACCCTAGGCTCAGCCCCCTGCCACCCTAGGCTGATCTGACCCTGCCACCCTGGGCTGAGCACCCAGGACACTGAGCCCCAAGCCCTGCCCATGCATTGGCCCTGCAGGTTTCCCTGCAATGGGGCAAACCTGGCCACTTTCATGCACTGCCCTGGTGGGCTCTGGCCATGGCTGGGTTGTGCTGAGCTGGATGAGGCCCCTCTGTAGTTAGTGCTACCTGTGCCCCGGGGTCCCCAGCCCTGCCTTGCTGCAGGGCATCCCCAGACATGTGCCTGGGACTGCCATTGCCCCAGCCCCGAGAGGGTCTTGGGGCAGGGGACAAATCCTGCTCCTGCCACGCCAAGCACAGTGCTGGGCCCTGCACCCAGCCTGAGACAGCATCGTTGCCATCTCTGAGGTCACCATGTGTCCCTCTTTTTGCTGTCCCCACCACACGACCCCAGGTCCTGCCTCCGTGCTGCCCTGGGGTGGGCAGTGAGAAGCTCAGCCTCCCGAGGCACCACACACCTCTGGGCTGCGGGGAGAGAGGAGTGGGGCTGCCCCAGCGATGGAGTCAGCATGCCCTGCTGCCACCCTCAGCTGGAGAAATGCCCGAGTGAAGGAGGGCATCGTCTGTGGCCACGGCTCGGCACTCACCTTGGTGCTGCCGCCTGGCCATGCATAGGCTCCCGCGCCGCTCCCCCTTCCCGTCCCTCCACCTGGGCCTGAAGTATTTATAGCGGAGCAGTGAGCTGACGGCTGGCAAATATTTGGTAGCTGTATTGTAATAGTAGACTCGGTAAACAGAGCTGGGGTTTGCTTTAGCACCCAGCAACGGGAGAGCGGCGCGGGGAGGGACGCAGGGACGGAAGGCAGGGCTCACCTTAATGGTTCACTAGCCAGGGGATTTTCAAGTGTTGTTCCTGTAAATTCACCTATTAAATCGGCAGCCCCAGCTGCCAAACTGCCCGCACACTTGTGCCGAGGGCTCTTATCTCCCCGCTGATTGGAGGCGAAATCAAGCTTTGTCAAATAGGCGTAAAATTAAATTTCATGCTATTTTGACTCCTGGAGTAGGGATCTTCTGAAGAACATACTGCGTATCGAGCGATGCCTCTGCAAACAGGCGCTGCCACCGTGGCTGCAGCAGGCAAAGCCTCTCTGTGGGGGTCCTGCGGTGCCAGCCCCCTGCACAGCAGAGCAGGGCCAGGTGCTGTGCAGCCCCTGTGTGGGTCTGGACCCTCCGTCTCCAGCCTCATGCCCCCCCTGAGGCGGATACGGGGCTCCCGGACCATCCCCGGGATGGGGTTTGGAACCTTTCGAGGTGGCAGGATATGGCCCCAATGGCAGGACCAGTGAGACAGGCACTTCAGGGTGCTGTGCTCCTCGGGGGGTGCTGGGGCTGGGTCCCCAGGGGCAGTGGCTCTTGCCAGGCAGTACCTGTGGATGTGGAGATGGGGACACGCCACGTGGGCTGGCTGGGCCAGCCCCATGGCGGGGACAGCACCCGCAACAGCAGCTTTGTCACCGTGGATGGGACGCATGGTGTGCCCCCTGTCTCCACTACGGCCTGTGGCCCTGCTGGCCCACACAGCACGTGAGGGACTGAGGGCAGTGACGATGGCAAGCAGCTCAGGTCCCAAGGTGGCTGGGGCCAGAGGTGCCATTTCTGTTCTGGCAGTGGGACATGCCAGCGGGGCCATCTGGGGCAGCACAGAGCATAGCCAGGGGACACGGACATCTGGGGGACTGGAGGTAGGTGGGGCACACAGGATGGCTGGGGACACAGGATGGCTAGGAGATGCAGGACGGCCTGCCTGTGACAGCTGGAGGGCGCAGGATGACAGAGGCCTGACACAGCGCCCAGACCCCGGCACCACTTGTGCTGGGGACGCTCAGGTCGAGATGGCCAGAGCCCTGCTCCAGAGCTGCCCGGCCCCCCTGCCCTCGGGGTGACCGCAGCTCCTGGTCTGCTCCCTCAGAGCCCTCCCTGCCACCCTGCCCTGAACACCCTGCACCCTGGGCTGAGCACCCTGCACTGAGCCAAGTTGTCCCCTGGTGCTGAGGTGGGGTCCCCAGCCCCTGGCATGGTGCAGCACTGGTGAGGAGAGTGCCAGCCTGGACACAGCTGTCACCCACCACCCTCCCTGGGCTGGCAGCCCTGGAGCACCCTGTGGGAGCAGAGCTGGGCACCGGCACCGGCTCCAGCTCCACAGCACTCCCTTTCCTCTCTCCAAACACTCACACCGCCAACGCCGGGGCAGAAGCAGCAGTCGTCCTGCCCGGTCACCGCTGGGCAAACACAGCGGGCGGGAGCTGATAAGCCACGGACACCACGGGCTGCTCACTGACGTCACCCACTGCTGCCTGCCCGCCCAGCATGGCTCGCCGTGGCACAGCTTGGCACGGCTTGGCACCGCTCGGCATGGCCCAGCATGGCTTGGCACGGCCCCGCGTGGTTTGGCACTGCTTGGCAAGGCTTCACATGGCCCAGCGCGGCTCGGCGCAGCTCGGCATGGCTTGACACGGCTCAGCGGGGCCCAGCGCGGCTCGGCACAGCTCAGCAGCCCCCGCGGCCCGGTGGCTGGGCCCACGCTCCGTCAGCCCCGGGGACGGGTGCTGGGGCACCCAGAGGCAGCACCGCTGATGGGGGCCGGGCCCACCGCAGCGGCCCAGTGAGGAGCCGAGCTGTGGGTGGCCCCAGCCCGTCCCTCTGCCCGAGGCCTCGTCAGCCGCCGCTAAGGAGGCGTCCCGCTAAGGCGGGGGAGCCGGGGCAGGCGGCG
>VZTL01046296.1:72148-91607 GCA_013400535.1 Scopus umbretta | reverse complement strand
CGGGCCCGGGCCTCGCCGCGCCTCGGGGCGGCCTAGCGAGCTCGGCACAGGGAGCCTGGTAGGGGTAGGCCTGCCCGGCGGAGGAGCCCGCCTCGTCCCTGGCCCTAGAAAGCGGCCGGCGTGGCCCAGCTCCGGGAGGAGCCGGCCGCTCAGGGTCCCGGCTGCCACAGAGAGGTTTTAGGGAAAGCTCCGTGCCCAGGCCACGCTGCACATAGAGGCATGTAGGTAGGTGTGCCTGCAGGAGACGGCCGTTGTAGTTGTTGTCCAAGAAAAGAAATGTGACAGCCTCTGCAAAATATGTTCCCGGTGCGGTTTGTATCTCCCTTCTGGGACTTGCTGAGTACTTAAATTCCCTTTGGCACATTAGCAGGGCTGTTCAGGTACTTTGCACTTTGTTTCGTAAGTGAATAAGTGCTTTTCTTTCTTTGTGTATTGAGTTGCTATTGAATTGCTTCCCATATTTTTATTTCATACAAACTGAACAATTGTGGCCCCTCTATTTTATTTATAAAGGTTCAGTGTATCTTTGCCTGCCTACATCAATCTGCAAGGGAGTTGCAGAAAAGCCTCATGTTCATCGAGCCGTGAGTCACAACCAATTTTTAAAGCTGTTATAACAAAAAAAAAAAAAGTGTTTGCTTTTTTTCACAAGTAACTTTAAAAGTGTAGCTTAGAAAGAAAAAAAAAAAACATTTTCAGTAGACACAACATTATTCCTGGATGCTTGTGAATCCTAAACTATATTCATACTTTAGTATTACACATACCTGTGTCATATACACAGATGAGCTTTAAAATTGTCACATACCATTACCACTTTGCCTTTACTTTTATGTATCATTCCCCTGACTTCCTTACTGCAGGTGTGGGCAAGAAAACTTTTCCTTTAAAACTTTTCAACAGTGGGCATAAAATTCTGCAGCTGAGGTCTTGAAGAATGCAGATGGGTATAGTATATGTTGGAGCTCGCAGTGTGTATTGACTAACTTTGTTTCTTTTTTTATTTTTTATTTTTTTGCTTTTCTGATATTGTCTTGTTTAAGTGGCTCCTGAGTGTAAAATGTCTTCTGAGGGTGGGACGTGGGTGGGAAGCACGCTTCGTGTTCCAGGCCAAGACCTACAAGATTCGTCTTTGCACGGCCTTGGAAAGCACACTGCATATTTGGTTTTCAAACCAAACGGACCGATGTCTTAATTGTCAGATGAGCAAATAGCAATCGCTTATAAAAACTGTCCAGCACAGCCCTGTTTTGTGATTCATGGCCCTCCGATAGCGTGGGTTTTGGTACTTCCTGCCCCTTCCTCACAGTTAAAAAGGCGGGGGGGAAGGTTTTGGCTGCGAGCCAGACTGTCTGTCTCCTTTTTTTCTCTTCTGGCTGTGCTGTCTCTTTATATGGATGACAGGCCTTGGATGTTACTTGGCTCGCCAACACTGTGTTTAACATGGTGTACTGGATGAATAAATGCTAAAATAGTGTTTGTTGCCAATTATAAGTGTTCCAGAATATCCTGTTACCCTGTAAGCCTTTTTTGAGTAATTTTGGGGAGCAGGAACACCAAGTATTTTAATCTGCATATTGAGGCGAAATGATCATACCGACGTCTTTGTTCTTTTATCGGTATTCTAATGTCTCCTTATTTAAAACCACAAATGAATTTCAGGAGATGAAACCAGACAAAGGGTGAAGTTTACAGACGATCGTGTTTGCAAGAGCCACCTTCTGGATTGCTGTCCTCATGATATCCTGGCTGGAACAGTAAGTATATTGTCTGTAATAAGGAATTCTGGTGAGGCATATGTTGGTACAGCTCTTCATGGCTCATCTGTGCATCGTAGGTAACTTCTAGGAGACATCAGATTTTCTGTGCCCAAGGAGCAGTCACAATTTTAATTTCAGTTTCTGTGACCTGTGTATGGAACTGCTGAAGACAGGAGCTCTCAGAATTCGCTTGAAATGTTTTTTTTTCCTCTCGCAATCCCATGTGAAGTTGCAAGATTGTTTTTCTTTTAGCAGCTTGAGATGGTTTGGGCCTGAAACTTGTCCAGTGGAGGTACCAACATTGTAGCTAGCCTGCTGTCCTGGGCACTCTAGTTCACCATTACATCTTCAAATTAGCAAGCTTTTTCTTGCCAGCTGCAATAATCCTTAATCCTTGGAGCTTTTGAGTCCCCTCTTTCCAACCACGTGATGTTCTCCTGATGGAATGGCAGCTTTTTCATCATTACTGGTTGGTGTGCTAATGGCAGGTTACAGCTCAGGCTGACTTTGTCTTTAGAGTTGGTTGGTCTGAGCAGTGTGTCACTCTGCCTGACTGGTTTGAAACAGTTGAGTCGGCTTCTTTGCTGCTGCCCTCTGGGGACAGAGCTGGCCAATTTTCAAAGGTTTGGCTCACATGCTCTTTCTGAGGGCAAAAGGTGACAGGGGCTTTTAACAGCAAGATCTTGTGAAATAAGCATTCAAGTTAGGCACCCAGATGAAAGATGCAGTCCAACTTTCAAAAGAAAACGGTGCACATCTTTTGTAATTGTTGCTGTATTACAGAATTGCAGGATGGAGGTGAATATGAATAGCTGAAATTCATCTTTACCCTCACTGTTTGACAGTAAATACCGTGGCAATTCACATTGTCCATCCACTTAACCAGATTGTTTAAAGATACTGTCATTATTTATATCCCTTCCTGCTGTTATTTCAAGAGCTGGGCTTGACACAGTGGGTTACCAACAAAGGGGAGGGCTGTTACTCCTTCCTCTCTGTCGCTGTGACAACAAGGCTCTGTGGCAGGACTAGTAGAAAGAGCTTTAGCAAAAGCTGTTTTGGCTCTGAGTGCTCAGACTTTAGCCTCTCGGTGGCTGCTATTGCAGAATAAGATTGGAAGTTGAATACCTATCTCTGTATATCTCTGTACTTTTTTTTTTTTATTAATTTGAAGCTCAGATGTATTTTCCAGCAATTGCTCCATCAGCCTTCATATCACCTCACTTCCATTTCAGAATTCTAAAGCTGCTTAAATCACCTGCCTGCCTCCATCCTTTGTGCAGGTCGCTGTGGTTAGGGTATATTTTTTGACATGAGATTCTACAACAGTTTTTTTGGCCCCAAACGGTGTTCTGAAGGTGCAGGCTGCCTTCTACCTCTTCTGGCACATTTCCAGGAAGAAGGTAAACGGTAAGTCAGAGGGGTTGAATTAAGTGATGTGCGTGACTGTTAGAGCCAGTGCCAACACACAGAGGAAGTCGGATGTGTTGTGAGTCTCCTGGGGCAGAGAAGCACATTGAGAAATCTGTTTCTCTTGCTTCTGTTGTTACTTGTCTGCAGTGAGTTGTCTCTTCCCTCTTGCTGTGAGATTTGCGCTCACAAATCTTGCACAGGAGCGGGAAGGAAGAGTGCTTCTGTGCAAGTGATCTTGTGGATCACTCAGATGATCTTGTGGTGGCCTTTAAGTGGCTGTGGAGCTCTCACGCTGCTGTCAGCAGGTTCTTAGGGGAAAGAAAAAGAATTAATGCCACAGATCTGTGTTGAAAGAACATGTGATGTCTGGAACGGGAACAGCGTTTCAGCTGTCAGTGCTGCCAGCACAGAATGACACTTGATTGGAACGTGCAGGCTTTCCCTGTGATCTTGGTCAGGTTCACTGACATCTTACGGTACTCCATTAAGGGAAGAGCTGCGTGGGTGAACCAGCCTTAGCTGCATGGGTAGCATCCATCTCTGCATGTGTATTGCAAGTATCAGCACCTTGGATCTTTTTGGAAACTTCCAACAGATGCTTCAAGCCTTCTGGTGCTGGTTGTGTTGCATCCTCCCCCCAAAGGCATTGTTATTGCCGCATCCTTCACGTGCGCAGATATTCCTTAGTGGGAGGCTGATTGGAGACAGGTAGGAAGCTGGATCCCTTGGATAGCTGTGCTCAGTGAAATGTGATGGAGTCCCATTCACTGACCTTCAGCTGCAGAATAAGAAAAGGAGTCCAGACTGTAAATAAAGCTCTGGAATATTCCTGAGGGCTGCAGAAGGCATGCGGATGTTTGCTTTGGTTAGGTGGGCTCGTGTTCCTGGTTATAAGAGCCTTTGGCCCCAGAAACTCACCTAAACTTATCACTAAATTATCTACAGTGGTTCTCTTTTTGGGAAAGGAGGAAAATTCTGGGAGAACACAAGTTAACTTAATATGCTCGTGTGCTGTTATCAGGGGATTTGTGACTAGATCGTTAGTGGACTGCACTGAGTTAGCTCTGCAGCTAACGGTAAGCATAGTTCTGTCAGTGGAAGTGCTGCAGCACATTCATAGATGGCATCAGCTGGTGATACTCCTGAATTTTAGACCCACTAATAAGTGGACAGATGGGTCTGAAAGCTGCCCAGGTAGAACATAGCTTGGAAATTACATTCAGGGAATTAACTGTATCCCCCACTGGGAGTAATGAGTGAGCTGAAATCTGTAGGTTGCAGAATTGTTTTGTGGGGTTATGTGCTTTCCATTTTTACTTGGGCGAAACTGCTGTGCTGATTACTATTAAAGAGCCTTTGTCTTGGAAGTAGACTTTCTGGCAAGTTAGCAGTTTAGTGGAGATCATAAGAGATACTTCAGGATGTGGATTGCTCAACAAATGTGAGCAGGACTAATTATCAGTGGCATCTAAAGGTGTTAAATCATCGTGTGTAATGGGAGGGTTAAATCTTTACTGAGGCTCTACTGCTTACCTGTCTCAAATACCTGTATTATAAACCAGCCACGGGTGTTGACTGGAGCAAGTCATGATTACTGCTGGAAAGGGTAAGTATTTGATGACAGGCCTCCCTGAAACAAGAGGATTCTTTGAGACAGAAGGGCTAGTGGTCTTGCCTGAAGTGAGCAATACCTGTGAAAATCTCCATGCACCACAAAGGACGTGGAAGAAGACTTGAGGTCTGTATGCTGATGAGACCTGAACGTTCTCCCTTTGAAGAGGTTGAGATGTTTGTTGCCTCTTAAGAAACAGGGAGAGGAATACGGAGCACTCTGTCAGCTCTGCTGAAGTTTTGGCTTGGAGCCCCTTCTCTGAAGTGTGGCTAGTGGATCAGCTTGCAAGAAGAGTTCAGATAAGAATACTTATGATCTTTGAGAATCACATGGAGTATCACTATTTTCTCCCTATATAGTGGAAAGGGATCTCAATAGAATGACCATAAGAATAAAAGGTTTAAGTCACATCACGCTCTGATGTTGTGGAAGGCTATTTTTGTGGTAAAATAACAGTACCTTGCTAGCATTCTTTGAAGAGGCTTGCCTGCAGATGAACACGATTAAGCTCTGAAAGTACCGAACGCTTTTTTTTGTAGGCATTAAATTTCCGTCGTTAGAGAGCTCAGCAGGACTATTCCTGGATGCAGTATCTGTTTCTGTAGCCTGCTGCCTGTGGCCTCCTGTTTCTGGTAAATCTGAGCAAAATGAGGAAGACTAAATAGTGTCAAGTCACCCAGAATTGTTTTCTTTTTTAAAAAAGAAAAGCTGATGACGCAGGCAACTGCTGAATACCTGAGCATTACCTGGTGGAGCTTGCCTTAGTTGCTTTGCTTCATTCTAAACACTTCATTGCTGCTGTCTGAGTGCATTGCTTCACACAGGTGTCCCTGGCACCCCCAGCTCTAGTTGTGATGTTCTGCAGGGATTCTGTGTTGATCCTGATTTAGCTCTATTTACCTTTTTCTGCAGTTCAGGGAGTCAACACCTGTTGTGCTGTGTTCAGGTTTGGGCTCCTTTGGACTGGTGGTGACAAGGAGAGAAGAGGATGGCTGGCTGGGGTGTTCCTTCATGCAAGGACATGTATGCTGCCATTCATACTGTGGCTTACACTTAGGTCTTCTGTTATTTTGGCTTTCAAAATGTCCCTTTCTCTTTCTGTTTTAAGAATAAGAAGTGTTCTCTGTTACACATTGATAATGTCAAAATGCAATTTCCATGTTTTGAGAGCATAATTAACTTTGGTTTATGAGGCTGTTACCTAATAGGTTGGGGAAAAGTAACATTTAAATAGCATTGACTGCAGTGGGAATGAAGGGTAGCATGCAAGTCAGAGCTTTCTGGGAAGGGAGGTGCTCTCAAGAAGTCTCTCATTAGATGGGCTTATGTGTAGGAACTAGCTTTGCTGTGCAGGTTTTAAAATTCCAGGCTGCAGCTGAATGTGGGAAGGGGCTAGCTGTGGAATTATGAGTCTGTTGCTGAGCGTTGGTTCGTGCTTTTCTACTGGCTATACCCCTTATTCCCTTAAGTCCCCTTGTTCTTGTTAGGAAGCATTCTGTCTGTGTTCTATGATTTGGTATGTTCCAATATGTTACTAGGGTTTGTTCTGACAGAGATGCTTTTCCAGGTGAGCTTTAAACGGGGTACAAAACTGTATGTTTTGCTGTGGTGTAGCTCTATAATAGGATGTATTTGGAGCTAGTGCCTGTTGAAGGAGTTGCTGCGGCAGTGTGATACACCTTCCCAGCTCCCTCCCAGCAATTTCTAAGGCTGCGCTGTGACCTAGAGCAGGAGTAGGGCTGGACTTAAAACGTTTGGGGTGTTTTAATGTTCCAGGAACACCTAGAAAAGGGGTTCTAGCAAGCATGTGGTTCTTATGGCTAGTTCTGTTATTGACAGGTTAAGAGGAAGCTCTTCTTCCTAAAGAGGCTGTATTTTGCTATGATACAGTTGGCAAGAGTTAAATATCTGCTGCTTGTTGCCCTAATGGAGGGTTCTTACACTGATTTTCCTTTTTCTTTTCAACAGCGAATGGACCTGGGAGAATGTACAAAGATCCATGACTTGGCACTGCGAGCAGATTATGAGATTGCAAGTAAAGAGAGAGACCTGTTTTTTGAGCTGGATGTGAGTATGGAGAAATTTTTGTTACTTTTGTGGAAACTGCCTCTTGGAGTTTCTTGGCTGAACAATAGACCGCAGTGGGCATGTCAGCTAGCCGTCTTATTTGCTGTGTTATCTGACAAGAATGTGCAGCCCCTTCCCGAATGCCAGCTTGATTGCTGACTTGAAATTGTGAAAGTAGTTATGGTCCTTCCAACCTCGTTAGTCCAGCTAGCTGGGAGGCTCCTCTGGCATTCCTTGCATCCCACACTTGCTGCTCTGTAGCAGGTCATTGTAACCTGGTGGCCTGTCCCAGAAGGAGATTTGACATTAAAAGGTTTCTGCTGTGTGGTTTCACTTTTTCCAGATTTAGCTTTCTGTGATGGAAAAGATCAAGTGGAAGAACAATTCTGCCTTCCCTTTTCACGTTATTCCTGTGCTTTTGTCTTTGTACCTGTTGCTTATGCATTGGAAGTTCCAATGCAAAACGATCTTCATGTGAACATTCTGTTATGTGTCAGAGTAAAGGAACTGTGTTAGATTCCAGGAAGATGACAGATTTAACGACAGGGATCAAATTCTACTTTTTCTGCAAAGTGTCATATACTTCTTTTCTCAAGGCATCCGTTCTTGAGGTCATTCATGCATTATACAGGGATTGCACCAGCTAGCTGTTGGCTGTCAAAGCTAGGTCTGGCATGGAGAGCATCTTTATTCACAACTCTTTGTCTGAACATGCAGGCGATGGATCACCTGGAATCCTTCATCGCAGAGTGTGATAGGAGAACAGAACTGGCCAAGAAACGGCTGGCTGAGACACAGGAAGAGATCAGTGCTGAAGTGTCTGCAAAGGTATTTGCATCCCATTAAACGTTTGTTCTGCAAGTCTGTGTGAGAGCACTGGTGTTCTGTTGTCTCTGACACCGTTGATACTGGGAAGTTAGGCTCCACAAAGGCTTTGTGGGTCCCAGCCATGCTCCTCAAATGCTGCTTTGGCCGTTCTTGTGACAAATATACTGGTTCAGAGGGCCACAGTAGTGTAAAACATGAACTCTAAAATAGGTTGCTTTAGCATGGCAATAAAGCATATTGGTTTCCCTCCCACACTATTCAGTGTTAATGTAATAGCTTAGAATAGTAAATCCATCCCATGATTGTTGTCTTTTCACTTAATAAATGCTCATGGAGTTTCCTCTTTGGGAACTTGCTTCATCGGGACAATACGAAGCATTTCTGAATCTGGTTTTGTGGACTGTATCCTGTCCTGCAAGCCAGAAATGTGCCACTGTTTGCAGCAGAACTGATGATGCCCTCTCCATGTCTAGTTTCTCTCTTTGCTGTGTGTCTGTGACTGCCTTGCCTGCACTTGGCCCACCAATCCCTTTTTTGGTTGGGACTCCTTTGACTTTTGGAGATTTGTTGGTCATCTTCCACCAACTGCTTTTATTAAACAATAATTTTGTAGAGAAAAAGGAAAAGTCATCCTGCAAGCTTTAGCAAGTTTTTTGTCTTGTTAAAAACACACTATATTCTCTTCAGGCAGAGAAAGTACATGAGCTGAATGAAGACATTGGAAAACTCCTAGCTAAAGCTGAACAGCTGGGAGCTGAAGGAAATGTTGATGAGTCCCAAAAGATCCTGATGGAGGTGGAGAAAGTCCGTGCAAAAAAGAAAGAAGCAGAGGTATGGTCTTGGTTCTCCTATGAATTTTAGTAGCAGTCTGAGCTAGGCTGAATACATGACAGACAGCTGGGTGGTTCCTACCTCTTTTCCTATGTTGCCAGCACGTCTTTCAGTTTCACCTGTGTGCCAGCAAGCAGTTGGCAGTGTAATGTCATAGATGAAGAAAAGCTTTTTAGAAATTTTTATCTAGTGAAGGTCGCTGACTGGGACAGGGGGCATTTGTCCTCTGAAATATTTGGTCACTAGTCACTTGCAGGGATAGACTGTCAGGTTACCTGCGCTCGCAAGTGTTTTGTATGCCACCTCCTTTATATTGAGGATGGTTTTTTGATTCTTGAAAGCGGCAGGGCAATTCTTTGCAGGGGTTTCCCTGGAGGGTTGTGACTATGTAAGGGTTCCCTGACATTTGCCTGGGCTTTTTTTTTTGCCTCCTTTTAGGAAGAATACCGAAATTCAATGCCTGCATCTAGTTTCCAGCAGCAGAAGCTGCGTGTGTGTGAAGTCTGTTCAGCATATCTTGGTCTCCATGACAACGACAGGCGTCTTGCTGACCACTTTGGAGGCAAATTACACTTGGGTTTCATTCAGATTCGTGAGAAACTGGATCAGCTGAGGGTAATCCTGTCTGTTTTAAACCTTCTCCTTGTAGTTCTGAAGACATTCAACACTTTTATTAAATTCATACAGGATTCTTTGCAGAGTGCTTGTACAAGCCCAGAAATTTCTGATTGCAGAATCCCTGAAACCTCAAATGGAGGTTTGCAGCCTCACATGTTCTGTAATTTCTGGGTAACTAAATAAGTACCCTCAGAATTAGTCAAACCAGACCATTGCTGTCATTTCTTCCTTGAATACATGCAACTGTACCATTGCTCTTTCTCGTTGGTTTGGCTGAAATTCATCACTGTGCCTTGATTCATCACTGACATGAGGCAAGAATACTGTTCCATTGTGTGCCATGCATACTCACAGTGAGACAGTCCTTGCCTCAAAGATTATGGGCTTGTGTCTTAGAGCACAAGCTCTCAAAGCAGAGTAGCGAGTGGTGTTTCTTGCACTGATGTATGTTAGTAAAGTTGTGAGGAAAATTAGAACCTTGATGGAGACCTTGACTTGCAAAATCCAGTGAAACAGTCTTAACTACCTGAATAGTATCCCTGAAGATCTCTCTGACCCGTTACTGTATGGCTGAAATACGACGTGAACTTTTTTCTAGAAAACAGTGGCAGAAAAGCAAGAGAAGAGAAACCAGGATCGTTTGAGACGGAGAGAGGAGAGGGAACGAGAGGAGAGAATGGGCAGACGGTAAGTGGAAGCTGATAACTGTTTTGTGAGGTTGGTTTTGAAATAGTCTGATTTCTTGTATCTGAGAGCACTTCAGGAAAGCAACATCTGCTGCTGGAACAGCTGTTATAAATGCTCTAGATGCTGCGTAAGTACCTTGGCATTCAGTTAAAGATGAAAACAAATGCACAAACCGCCCACCTTAGAGTGATTATATGTGTATTGTTTTAACCTCTATTCTGTATTTGAAAGATATGAGCTCCCTGTAGTCTCTAGGCTTATATTGGTCCAGTCTCTCTCTTTGGGAATCTGAATCTGGATAAAATGCCCTCATCCAACATCTGAGTGGGAAAGTTTAAGATGAGTGATGGATAGGTCTGCTCAAAAGGCACTAGTCATGCAAAAATTCCCTGGACAGCCAGGCTAGGAGTTGACAGCAGAATGGACCTAGTATCCATAAGCCAGATGTTGGGCTGCCTGTCTTGCTTGGAAACTTTTCTACAGTAACAGTGAGGTGCTTTTGGCACAGCTTTGGAAAACACTTCCTAGGGGATCTGAGGGATCCCAGGGAGTGGCTGCTTCTGGTGGTTGTGGCCATATGTGTCACCTTCTGCTCATACATGTACAATCCTTGAGCAGTGGGAGTGGCTGCAGCGTTGGTATTCTCAGGACAAGCTCTTCTGCCTCTTCCCAGCTGAACTGGAAAAACTATTTCTTCTTTACTTGAACAGGCATCTTGTGTGTAAACAGCTCAGTTAAACAGTCAGGTATGGAGAGGGTGGTTATTTGCAATGGTCAGGCAGAGGAAGTGGCTGCGTAGGAATGCTGTTCTCATTGTCACAGCCTGTTCCCAGTTACTTCATGTGTTTCTCCTCTTGTACTTCTCGCGTTGTAAAACCCTACCTTGCCGCCTGTGAAAAGCTCTTTTTGACCCCCAGTGTAAACTGCAGAGTGTGTTTCAGCCATCCATGTCTGAGGCATGAGATGCACGTAACTGCAGCATGCTCTAAGATGGTGCTGACTTCCAGGTATACATTGCTGGAAATGCTAGCAAATAAGTACCAGAGCTGAAGCAGCTTGGTTCTCTGTGGTCTGCGGCTTGGTGATTTTGGTGTACTGTGAAGACGTAAGCCCCAAATTGTTATGCGTTCTCCAATTAAGGTGTTTTATGTGGGTTCTCTCTCCCTGTGGATTGCCTGGTGTCATGTGAAATGCTAGTTCATGCTGCAGCTTTCTCCTGAACCGCATCACTTCATGTAGAGCCTCACAACTTTCTGGCATTCATGCAAGATTGTCAGTAATGCAGTTATATTTGGGAGCTGCAGAATCAGGAACTGGCTGATGAATGCCTTGAGTTAATCGAAAGGGACTGATGTATGCTCCTGCTATGGACAGAAAGATGGAAATGGATCAAGAAGTGTCTTTCCACGCAGCTGCTTTGTGACGGGCTCTTTCTGACCCACAGTGTTGGACCACATTTAACCTGGACTCAGTGTGTCTGTCTCCGTGGTGCGTCTGTCTCCATGGTGCCTCTTCTTCCTGGAGTTCATTTCTGTGTGAAAATTGCTCAACAGAGTTGCCTTCAGGAAGAGTTCTCTGGATCTCCCCAAAATGCTGGCTTTCTTCCTCCTGGGCCACATCTGTGGTTTTGTTTTGTTTGTTTGTTTTATTTTCGATTCCCGAGAGTCAAGGAGCCTCTTGTGGTCACAGGTAGCCCATATATGAATGCATCTGACAAGGGGGTTTGAAGATCACTTTTGAATATTTAATGCTTTAAATGTGAAGGGTTTAAGAACTGCATTGAGCTGGCCTGAAGGCTGAGCTCTTGCTGGTTGCGTATGTGGCACTACTTGGAGACTGTGGCTGGCCTTTGCTCTCGCTCTGTACGGAAGCATCTATGTATTCCTCTGTTCAGATAACAAAGAAAAGCTTGTTAAGAAAGACCCACAAGTGCCATACAAAGGAGATCAAATTAATTGCCTCTCCAAAATGAGAGCTTGACACTTGACCCAAAGAAGGAAAATAGTTTTCCCAGTGGACACTTAGTGTCAGAACTGGGACTAGAGCTCAGATTTCTCAATTTCTCAGCACCTTGTCCACTGGGACCTGTGCAACACCATGCTTCTGGGGGGCATTTTTCCATCAAAAACTACTCAGTGACTTCTGCTGCCTTTCAGACTTCCTCTTCACCAGACCTTGATACTTCGAAGAACCACAAAACCCATGTTTCCTTCATAACTCTTCTTGTCATATCTTCCTGTGCAGCATCTTCACAATTACTTATTCAGTAAGAGAAAGGGTCCCGCTTGACTTTGAGAAGTCTTTGGTGTCTTACAGGCACTGTGACATACTGGAAACCTGTAGATTCACTTTGTGAAACCCTACCTCTCACAGACTTTTATTAATTTGTCAGCTAAACTGTGATTTCCACATAGGAATGAGTGAAGTGGGTTGTCATCCCTAGTGGTAAATAAACACAAGTCCTTTGGTGTTGCTGGTGACTGTGGGCTACCCAGTAATCTCTTAAGATTGAAATTCTGTGGAGAGGTGGCATGCTTGGAAGACCAGACCTGGATATTTGCTTCCAGAATACACCAGCAAACAAGTCTACGTGGAGTTGCCAAATGGATTTCCTTTGTATTAAGTTGGAGAAAACACAGGTTATGAAACTCAGCACATAGCCTCTGTGATGCAGGGACAAAAAAGAGGGGGCGGAAAAAAATACGCTCGGCCTCATTTCTCTGCACAGCAGTCTTCTACTCTCTCCTGCTGTATACTGATTCAGGCTAGTAAGGAAAGTGCTGTTTTGTTGGATGCTTCCTGAATTCTGAAGTTTAGTGCTAGGGACCGATTATCGGGAGTTTATTGTGCAAACTCCTGCTCAGATCATAGGCGTGGAAGGACAGCCAGGTTTTTCAGGTGATGTGGAATGGTTTTATGTGGATCTGTGCACCGGTGATTCAGAATAAAGTGATCAGGAGGAACAGAACATTAAGAACTTGGAGTAATTACAACCACCGAAAAACATTCAGCTGCCTGCCAGGCATCTACAGGAGGTCCTGCTGCTCTGTCAGGTTCTGTTATATGAAAAAGAAGGTGTGTGGTTATTGCCTTGCTCTCCTGGTTTATCAGCTTTTCCTTCATCTGGTCGTCTTGTGTGTTGCCTCAGCACGTGGTTCATTTGCCTGACTCCCAAGTTCAGCTCCTCCTTGTTTACAGTCCTTCTACCTGAATTCCTTTCTAAATTTGGGGTGACTTCTTTCTACCATAATGGAACAATCCAATTTCATTGTGAAAGAATGTCAGCGTGCATTGATTCTCTTAATCTTGTCTTATCCCAGGCATGGTTTTAAATGATACTGTTAAACTAGATGCTTCTCTGTTGCTTTTTAAAATTTTGTCTGTGTGTAACTTTCAGCCGCATCTCCTGTTACAGTGCCAGAACAACTCTGTGGCTATGTAACTGGAATGTCCTCAGTGAGTCTGTATGCAGTGGGGAGTCGGGAGCAGTTACAAGAGTGAGTCTCTTAAGTTACTAAACGAGGAGACCGGCTGCTTCTCAATTAAAGCAAAAAGAGACAGTTCAGACATTGTATGAAGTTTTGGTGTAGGCTGGCTCTGAAACGTGGTGGTAGAGAAAAAGGTAGGGAGTATCTTTCACATGGAGTGGTATTTTAAGTGGTGCTGAGTAATGGCACTTATTCAGAAGTTGAAAGAATTGTGATGTTGTTATTTACAGACTGTCAAAAGCTAATGCTTACAGCGTTAAGATTAGAGTGCCGTACATGAGCTCTGAAGCCATGGAAATGTGAGAGAGAGTATAGTGAGACTTGGATGATTGTTCCCAAGTTGCTTTTTAAGTCTGGGATGAAGGATTTTCTGTGGGTGTCAGTTACTTTTCAGTAATAGTTCTTCCTGTGTCTGTGTCCCCTCTTTTTTTTTTTCCAGCTCATCTTTCCCAAACAAGAAAAAAAATAATTGATGCAAATTTCCATCCAATGTTTATTAAATAAATATGATGAATGAGAAAATCCTGCATTTTGTCTTCATTAAAACCTTTTTAATGTGCAGCCACCTCAAAGGAACCGAAATCAGAAAACTGTCAAGTGTCTTACTGACTGGAGAGTGGCACTTTTTCTTAAAAATGTTAGAGTTGATCTAGTTGATGTTAGACTGCAGACAGTAAAGTGTGTATATCAAATGTGCACAGCAAACTTAGTTGGAAAGGTTCGTTGTGGTGTTTTAACAGAGACTGAATTGGTTTGTAGGCCTCTTCTGTTCTGACAGGAAGCTCTGCATGTAGAAACTAGTGTTGCTACAAAGTCGATCAGCTTTTGACAAATTCCCGTCCTGTCCCCCAATTGAAGATAATTAAATGTTTTAATGGTTTTATGGCAAGCTTTTTTTAACTGACGGTACTGTGTTCCTGTGAAGAGCTGCCAGGGTGAATGGGTATTGAAAACCCACTGACTATATCATACCTTCTGTTGCTTATGTTCCTCTTCTTTCCAGGTCTGGATCAAGGAATAGAGATCGTCGAAGGTGAGTGCGCAGTTCTGCAGTTCTCCCAAATGTCTGCTTGTGTTTCTGTCCCGTTACTGAGGTTTTTCCTGGGTCTCACAGATGGAGTTCACTCAGTGCCCCAGTCTCTTTGTTTTGCTCCTTGCAAGAAATGGGAACTACCGCTTGGGCACTCCAGCGGTGCTGTGCAACTTAATGTCACCCATTGAGCTAGAAAGCCCGGTCTACCCGTTGGCTAGCCCGGTCAGGACAGAGGGTGCTGTGTGTTGCAGAGCATAAGTCTTAAGAATATATTTGATGCCTTTTTCAATAAATATCTAATATACTTTCATAGTTTTAATGTCTGAAATATACCTGTTGCGTATATAATACCTCAGATGCAAAAATACAGAGATTCAAGATTCAAGCCCCCACATCTCTGTGAAGAGCTTTCCTTAGCGGTATGACAGCCTTCTCTCAGTGTACCTGGAGATCTTCCTCTCTACTGCTTTCCGTATACATTGGCATCCTTTGTTTTGTTTTTAGAGCAGATTGAAACAAATCTGCTTCTAAAGTGCAGTACTTTCACAAGGGAGACTCTTTTGCAGCTGCCATACAGGTTATGGTAATTTCACATGCCACTTACTTTGGCGTCTCTTCTGCTTACACAGACCTCGCTTTGGGTGAGGCACGGTTGGTAAGCTCTGCTCTAGGCATCAGCGTATGCTTACATTAATGGTGGGAGCTTTCTATATAAGCTTCCCAGCAGCTCAGATTTACTTATTGGCATTTTGTTGGTAGCATGATGCCCATCCTGCGGGTGGTCTGCCTTCTGTGGTAGCAAGGATGTGGCGGGGGGTGAGTGCTGATGCTCCAGATATTTGTTGTTCAGGAATGTCTGAGAGGCAGGCTCGGGTGTACAGATCCAATGTACTGGCCCATCTTCTGAGTCTGAGGCAATCTATGTCCTCTTCAGATCACGGTCTCGGGATAGGAGGCGAAGACGCTCGAGATCGGCTTCCCGTGAACGGCGGAAGTCTCGCTCCCGGTCCCGAGACCGACACAGACGCCACCGGAGCCGTTCCCGCAGCCACAGCAGAGGTCACCGACGGGGGTCCAGAGACAGGAGTTCAAAACACAAGTATGTATTCCTGACACAAGTGCTTCTGGAAGGGGGAGTCCTTGGCATCACAGTGAGCCTCCCCAGTCCCTTAAAGTAAGCAGTAGTGTGACCGGTTTCTCAAGTTAGCAGCTGCAATGTCCTGTACCAGCTCCTGGGCCAAAGCAGGATTTCCCAGCCGCCGTTCATACATGGCTTCACGTGAGAGCAGTAGGGAAGTAACTGTACAGCAAAATCCCAGCTTGAGCGTAGAGGCTAGGAGACAGAACCGGTTACCGGATTTGCAGTGCTGAGCCTTGAGAAATTGCTGGTTTTCTTCTATGAGAAGCAGCACAAAGGCCTGAGCCTCCCCAGGCCTGTAAAAGCCAAGTAACTGAGAGGCAGTTTTGATGTCACACTTCTATGGTTACCTTCTTTGCAACTTTTTCTCAGTGTTGGCATGGGGAAGGAAGTATATGATTTGGGAAAGTCTTCTGCTAGGGTAAGAAGGCGGTGGCTCGAGAGACAGACATTTATTTAGGAACCTGCACTAGAGGGAGGGGGAAAAGGCAGCCAGGAGGAGGAGTATACCATTCTCCTGTCGCTGAAGAGAGGCTCTAGTCCAAAGAAGGGCTTTCAGTCTTCTGAAACTCAGCAAAACACCCACTCTGTTGGAGGAAGGATGAAGCAAGCACATGTAGGAGTACTAGAAAAATTGAAAGAAATCATTGTGTTTCTTTATAGCCCTTCTAAGCCCAGGAGCAAGTCTATCACCAGGTGCCATCTGAAGTTAGATCTGCCTTTCTTTTAAAGTGCCTAATTAATAGGGGAGAGTTTTAGCACTGTCTCATCTGATCAGGCACCACCACTCAAGTACAGTTCTTGAAACAAACCTACTGTTGTCTGAACAAGTTTTAAAGATTCCTGATGAAGGGGAGGGAAATAATGGTCTGGAAAAAAAAAAAGTCTTAATTGAGGGGGGTGTGTGTAAATACTGTTGATTCTCCAATGGCTGAGATACTAAAGTCCTTTTTTAAATCTGTCTTGAACGTGAAAAATAAAGAAAAGAAGTTTGGACAATTAGGAAGTGAGGAAGACCCTGTAATAACTATTACTAAAGAGCAGGTAAGGGATTACTTCGAAAACCTTGAACACATTCAAATCAGCCCATCGAGATTGTAGGGGGATTGGCTAGCTGACATACTTTCACAAAATCACCAAGAACTGGGGAGAGACTAGGATCAGTTTAAGAAAATAAAACAAAAACAACAGAACAAACAGAAAAACCCTGTTCCCTGAAAGACTGTAGCTTCTGTTTTCCCCTCGAGAATTAATGAAACTCACATTCAGGTTCTGCTGGTCGGAGGTCTCACTTGTACAAAGAAATGGAGAGCCTGTTGCAGGATCTGGAGATCTCGGGGTAGGAGGACTATGGGCAGCGGCATTGTGGGAACAGGAAAAGAGTTAATCTCATGAGACAGACTTATATTGTCTTCTGGTTAAATGACACAACTTCATGAAACTGAAATGGCTTGTGATACAGAGAGCTGTAAGGTTTTCATGTATCAGTTGTGCAGTATTTCCAGTCAGCATGAATGAAAGCCGGAAGCTGTAAGGTACTTTGCCAGGTCCTCTTCTTGTGACTCTAAAGAAAAACCTGTGTACTGAGTCCTAGAGTAAAATGTGCTGGCTCTGCGGGGTCTGTGAAAGGCTCTGCCTAGTTCTGAAGGGGAACAGGCCGCTAGGGCTCATTCAGGATCAGCACCTTTAAAGGCTGCTAGTCAATAAGCTGGCATGAATCGTACAGGAAAACAGCCTTTCCAGATTGGACCTAACATGGAGGCCTCCACTTAATTCTGTGTGGGCTGATACAACAAAGCACTGCTGAAAATCTGTAGCTGTCATTTGGACAGGCTGTGAAAAGATTTGCCAGTGTTGTGGGCTGTGAATATAAATCTGTATCATCCTGGCTTTGAACCCAGGATGCTGCCAAGGACAACGCTTGTCAGGATGCAAAGTAGAAAAAGCCCAGGGCTCAGCAAGTGTTGGAGTCCAGAGAATACAGTTGGTATTTAAAGCAGTTGAGCAGAAAGCCACTAGCTTAGAGCATAATGAAAAAAACACTCAAGAAGACACAAACAGAGCTGAGTGATAGATAAGGAATAAATTGCAGGCACTTTAGTATGGCCCACTAAACTAATAAGGGGCCCAGGGAAGACCTCAGAGAGCCCCTGTGGCAACAGCTTGAAAGAATCACTCTAATGAGAGAGTAACAAAGGCGGTGCTGTGCTCTCAGTGCTGCAAAGCTGGTGTTCATAAAGCCTGTAGAGGGACCGGAGTTGCTGTCTAGGGGGACACCATTCCCGACATCGAAGTACCTAGGCACGTTTCTGTAAGAAACTTGTGTTATGCCACAGCCCTGTTAGGGAAAGATGTTGTAATTTTATGCATATTTGAAAATTCTTTTAGTTGTGAAGCTTATAGCGACGGTTTACTTTGTACTTCAGATCTTCTAGAGATCGATCTTCAAGAGAAAAGTCACGAGACAGAGAGAGAAAAGAGAAGAGCTCTTCTGAGAGGCGGCACGAGAGCACAAATGGCAAATCTCGTTCCAAGAGATCAGAAGAGAGAGAAGCTGGCGAGATCTGAACTCAAACGATCTGTGTTGCACTGTAAATAGTCTGATAAACATTCTACACAAAGCCTAAATTTCCCATTTATATTTACTGAATACAACTCATCTTTTGTAGTTTGGAATTTTTATTGTTTGGCAGATAGCTGTGAGTTTGTAGAGACACAGAGTTACGTACTGTTTAACAGGATTTTGTTTTAGTAGGAATAAATAAATCTGGATGGATCGTTTTAAATTCAGGCCAGTGGTTGACACACTGTGTTTGTCCTGACCCAGCGAACGCGGCAGTCAAGGGCAGTGCTGTGGTTGGAGACCTGAGCTGCTGTGATGTTTGTAATGCTTCAGCCCTTTCCAAAAGATCTACCCGATCCTTTGTGAGCACACCAGTAGCACTGGTTCTGGCTTAATTAATTTTTCCTTCTGTTTAAATATGTTAAAAGAAATTCAGAAGTGGGTTGTTTTTTTTTTCCCTTTTAGCGCTTAGCCACCTCATTTTTATGTCTCCGGCATTTGAGAGTTGCCTCACTATTCCAGCTAAGTCAAGACAGACAAAATTTGGCCCCGATATGCCCATTTTGAAAGCTGCTCATCTTTGTGAGGATGACCAAGTCAGCTGGAGCACATTTCTAAGATGGGCTCAAGTCTGGTTTTAGTACCTTTACAGATCCGATACCATGTGTAAACAAAACAGTGGAAAATCTGGACAGATTTCTGTAGAGGAGTACAGCCACAGCTAGTCTGCCTATTTACTGTGCACTCTGGAGTCAGAGCTTCCTCGATGGAGTTTTCTGACTTGCAAAAAAAGCCTTGGTCTGTGTTTCTCAGGGCCAGTCAGGCAGAAGGTGGCCGAGTAGCAGAGGTGACTTCCAGATAGAGCAAAATCCAGGGGCAGGGCAAGGAAAGGAGTCGCCGCGTCAGTGCGTACTGCTTCTCCTGGGACCGAGGCACCAGCTGTGTCCTAATGTGTGGGAGGAATTTGCATATTGTAACTAGCTTATTTGTAACTAGGTTTATTTTACACTAGGGGAGGAAGGCTGCGTTGCTGTGCCAGCCACAGCCGTGACCCCGAGGACGGGTACTTGGTGAGAATTGTGAGCGAAGCACTTGCCCGCCGAGCTGGCCGCTGCTTGGCGCGGCAGGCACCTTTACCAAGGACAGCTCGCTCCTAACGCTTCCCCGCGGCAGAGGCAGGAAAGCGTCTGTAAATGCTGGTTTAGGGCCGCGGGTCCGGTGCGGGGGTTCCGGGTCTTTTTCCCCCTCGAGGCTCCGATACGCTGCTTAACGGTTTCGGTTTCCCTGCGGCCGTCCCGGCGCTCCCTCGGTGTTAGTCCTTAGTGCATGCGACCCCCTTCCCTGTCCGTTTTTACAACTAATTCCGCGGTTTCACGTATTGTTTTTGTAACCTCCGTGTCGGGTGCGGGGAGAGCGGGGCC
>VZTL01046296.1:58530-72044 GCA_013400535.1 Scopus umbretta | reverse complement strand
CAGCCTGAGCGGGGCCGGGCAGCGGCGCGGCTCGTACGGGAAACGCCGCGGTGTGCAACGCGCCCTGCTGCCCGCGAGCCAGCCCTGGCGCCTGTCCCTGTGATCGGAGGGGCTTGCCGTCCACCCTCACCGGCTCAAAAAGTCGCCCAAAACCGTACCGAGAAGCCTGGGAAAGAATTTAATCCCTTTTGCAAAAGCGTGGGACTTCGCCGAGGTAGCCTGTTGCTCTAGTCCTCCGTTTGATCTGAGCTAGGTTGTCCCGTGTGGCTGGCAGGCTGCGTGGGAGTCCTGAGGCGGCGCTTACAGGGCGCTTGGAAGTGCAGGTCTGTATTTCAGTCAGATAGAAATGCGAGAAACCCTTCGCCTCCACAGAGCTCAGCACACACCCCTCAGCACTAATCCTGGAGAGGGTTCAAATCCATGTTTCTCTTTTTCCTTAGCAGGCCACAAGCCTAGATTACAGGCCTGAATTAGTGCGTTTCTTGCAGAAAGAAAAATACTTTAATGTGTTAAATTGTAATCGCATTTCCACCCTTTTTTCCTTATTTTAGAAAGCGAAAACCTCTTACGAAACTGCTGGGAGTCAGAGGGGTAGCCTGCCCTGCAGGGACAGACAGCTCAGTGTGACTGGACCCAGCCCTCTTGCATGCTGGCGTAGAATCAGGCCCCGTTTGAGGGGCTGCCGGTGGAGGCTGGAAGCCGAGAGGCTCTGTAGAGCTGGGCGTTGGGTATGTGGGTGGAATGGCCCATGAATGAGCTTTCCTTCATGTATGTGTGTAAGAGAGGAAAATAAAAATTCAACTTCTGGAGGGAGAAAAGAGTTTTTTCTTGGAGACAGCTGAGGAGGACAACAGCGGCTGGAGGAGTGCTGTTGATTCATGCTGCCCTAAACCTCGCTAAGCTGTGCAGGAAGAACCCAGTGGGCAGCATGGAGTTTGTGACCTGTGGAACAAGTGCTCCACTTAAAAAAATGTGCTTGCTTTTTGTCTTTTTAATAAACCTACGTGAAATGACTGCAGCCTTTTCTAAAGGGTTTTCATGCACTGAGATCTCCCCAAAGTCCCTGTTGTGTTAAATGTCCGGCAGTGCGGAGAAGTCACCATCATGCTTCTGGCACAAGCAGGGGAGCCCTGTGGATGAGGTGGGGATGTCTCTGACATGGGAGACTCAAACAACTCCCTAACTACTACTCGTGGGGCTGATGCAAGGGATCTGCAGCCGTCCGTGAGGGCAAGTGGCTTGGATCCAGTGACGCTTGTAAGTTCCGAGATGAAAAATGGCATGTGTTCCTGCTGCTCAGTTGTTATTACTGGCCTAACCTATAATCAGTTCCACACAGCTTTGCAGTTTTAGTGCTGTTCTTCATCTTAGAGAGTTTTGCTCTTCCCATCACTCTCTTGGAAAAAGTACTGGATCATGTTTTGCTCTTCTCTAAACAGATCAGGTTTCTCTGCTTGAACCCTGACTGTAGTGCAAACTGCCCTGGAAAAGAAGACTTTTTCTCCTGCAAATGGCAGAGGTATCCCATTCTAAGGTGGCGTTTGGTTGTGCTCTGGAGGAGTTTCTAATTCACTTGCTGTGAATGCTCTGTGGCATGTGTTGTGTCTGCACCGGAGGGTTAAGTGTCATTTAAGAAGAACCTGGTGTTTTGAAGAGACCTTTGTTAACAGGGGTTAGCAAGAGTGAAGGGGGACAGAAGGGACAGCTGTAGCAGCAGAATGTGGGTGTTTCTCTGAGCCGCGTGCCTGCATTGTCTTTGGTGCGGTCTGGGTTACAAACTGTGTCCTCGTAAAGGCCATAAGGATGCGAGCAGGAGCAGAGGTACCCCGGCGTCAGAAGGGGATGGTCTCCTCCAGGCAGTTCTCCCCGCCAGCCTGTGGCTGCGACTTTATGTTGAGAAAGAGTTATGAGCTGAAGATGACCCAGCAAAACCGTAAGCTTGTGTACGCTGAGCAGTCTGAGTGTATTTGGAAAGGAAAATCTCGTTTGGTGGAAATCTTACATGTTGCTTCCTCGTGGCTGGACCCTGATGTAAGTGGGACTGCAGAAAAGGGGAAAAAATGACCCAGTAATGTCTTGATGTTGCAGCAGGTGACTGCCCGGCAGGTTTGCTGCAGTGCCATGCCATTCATTGGATCAAAACTGAACAGTCTGCTTGTGGAAGACAGCCATGAAGGGAACGTTGCATCTTGTTCAGACCGAAATTTGGAAGCTGTTTTGTCATTATTGGTTGCAGCGTGGGGCTTCAGCAACTTCTGACTGACAGGAAGGAAACCTGTAAGGTGCTTAAAACAAAAAGTACAGAACCAAAACGCCCAGGTGCTGTGTTTGGATTCCTAAAATGGCCAGTCATAATCCGATTTCATCCTTCTGTGAAATACATAAACGCGTTAATCATCAAACCTAAGTTATGATATATTGCTAGAAATTTTCCAGGAAGAACTGGTGCCTGGTGAGATTACAAATGCTGTGCTTTGGTATTTTATGGGTGGAAAATGAGTTAAACCTTCTGTCGCGCTGATACTCAAATGGTTTCTGTCACCAGTTTTCATACATCTGACTGTATGTAGTTCTCTCTGCTTGTCAGGCAGTTCTAGATGACTGGTAATGATAGTTGGCTCTTGAATTTAGCTGTGGCTTGGCACTAACCTCTTGCTGCACGAGTTTCACAGGTTTGATTCAGATCAGATCTGTAAATCTGCACTGTAGCTTCAGGAGAAAAGGAAAGTCAGTGCCCCGCAAAGGTGAGTAAAGCTGTGTTTGTCCTGAGCACAGCATTGTTTCGGTGGGGACAGCAGAGGGTATTTGTTCCTCGTTGGCTTTGATCGGGGACTGCTCCTAGCTCATCCCGTTGCTGGGGGCAAGTAGCCTTTAAAGCTTGAGGGGCGATGGAAGTGTGCACACCAGCAACTGAAGTTGTACGAGATGCAGGTCCTGCCTGTACTGCAGTGCTTCTTGGGCTGTGTGGGTTCGGTTCAGGTCTGCTGCATGTGGTTTCTAATTATTTCCTTTTCTATGATATCTTTTTCCCATGTTTTCTCATGGTGAGGCCTCCAGTCCCCAAGCAGAGAGCTGGTGCTAGCTACGCGATCTAGTGCATGCAGTGTGTGTTAATAATGCAGCAGCACACAACCTTGTCGTTGCGTGTATTCTTGCAAGGTGCCTGGATGCGTTAAACTTTTCAGGGAATTATTTTGTGTCCTCCACCAGCAGGAGACAAAATGCCGGCTGCTACAGGACAGTAAAATAATCTGAAATGCACATTATCATTTTCTGCTTGTCTTCAATTAAACTGATTACCAGACTTCTTTGTTGTTCAGAGCTCAGACCGTTTCACATGCTGCCAGCATGTACTTTGGCAACTGCGGGCAATGGGATTTCCTGCATTGTTTGAGTCTTTGCCATTGACCTTTGTGGTCGTTGTTCTGGCACTGCCTCTGCTCTGGCAGGGGTGCGACGGGCATTATTCAAACCCTGAAAGAAAAGAGAAAGAATTGCTTTAAAGGCATTGAGTGTTCTTTGTAATCGGTGGCTCCTAGGGTCATTGCTGCAAAAGAAGGGGAATTGCTGGGGCTGTCAGGATAATTACCGCTTTTTTTATTGTTCTCATCCTAGTCTAGATGACAGTGATGTGATTTGTAGTGAGTCATAAAAATATGCCTTCCATACAGCATTAAGATGGTGGCCCTTTTGGACTAAGTGGGGAGAAGCCCGGTCTGGGGTCTTCTCGGGAAGTCTCGTAGGTGCTGGAAGCACTCTGCTATGCCCTGGAGGTTTCCTGGGTCCTCATGGGGGGCTGCAAAGGGCTCCGCTGGAGAGGCCAGTGGGGTTGTGCTGGAGCCCCGTTGCAGCTCGTGCCATGGACACTGGTTACCGCAGCATTTGTGAAGATCCATTTCTCCCTGCTGCTGGAGACAGGCGTGCCAGAGACCTACGAGCCATGTGGCTCATAGCAAGTAGGCTGCATGACCAATTTCTGCCACCGTCCCCATTGCTGTGACGGTGGTTGCTCCTCTCCGGTAAATCATTTGCTCAGCCTGTGCCTGGAGCCTTGTACCTTGAACCTTGCTAGAGGTCAGGCACTCGCCCGGCTCCAGTAATGAAATGGTGCTCGGCTCACCAGCGTGATGGCCAGGTTCAGGGGAAGGCGGAATGCACAGCTCTTCCTTTTCTTCCCTTTTCCATCTGGAGCCTTGCTACCCCTGTCTCCTCTGTCAGATGCCTGCGGTGGGTCTGGAAACAGCTGGCCTCGTGAAGGTGTCGCTGGTAGACTGATGTGAAGGGCAGATGAGGTCCTTGGAGTAAGAGCTTTGGAATAAGATACATCATCTACATTATTGATTTAATTGCATTTGCATGGTATTGTGCAGCTTGAATTAAATTGTCTGGAGCGAGATCTTGTACTTGATGTGCTGTAGTAGAGTAAATGCCAGAGTGCTCAGGTTGGAGTAAGTGCTTCGTAACTCCAGCCTTATAAGTCCAGCAGGCACTGAGGTTAGCTAGGGGATTGACATCGGCACGCCAGGCTGCCCCCCTCACCCCGTGCACTCAATCCCTGCCTTGCCGTAGGTCTGTCCCTCCTGTGAGTTGTACCCAGAAGAGAAAAGGCCTCTGCAGCTGTTCCCTGCGGTGGGACAGGGATGACCTGGGGAAGTGAGACCCCGAGTTGAGCCGCAGATGCCAGAAGGAGCCCGGCCTCCCAAGAGTGACTCTCATCTTGTGTTTCCCTGAACCTGTGTATGAACTTGGGCATGAAACTTGAGACATAACAAACCCCATTATTGTTGGAGTTGAAAGCCCAAGCTCTCTGTGTTGTGTGCTGGTGTTGAGTTTAAGCTGTTTTCTGCCGGGGAAGTAAATTGCTCCAGCGGACAATCCAGGCACATGACTGCTGGGGCACAGTCATGGAAAATTGGCTCCGTTGTCATGTTTATTTGCTCTGATAAAACTTATTATGACACTGCCATGCAGCTTTTTCCAAGGCTACTGGAATGTGTTATTCTTTATTTCTTCCTTTCTGTTATTTTTTAAAAGAAGCACTATCAAGAGAAACTGTATATAACGCTGACTTTTATTGTTGTTGTGCGTAATGAGCTACAGCCTTCTGTAACCGACTAGGGCAGGGTTTTTTTCCCCTTGTTATAACAAATTAGCACAGAACCCCTCTGTTATTGTAGCTGTAGCTCAAGACTATAATTTATAGCAAGAGAAACTAAAATAGCAGCAGTTAGGTCTTCTTCCATTCTGATGAAATAAAATTTGCCCAATTTTAGTCTCAGCTCATGCCTTCTTTTCCCTCCAGGGAGGGAAGTAATCACTCTCTTGCCTTCTGTAGGGTTGAGTTGCTAAACTTACCAAGTGGTTTCTCATCTAAGAAGGTATTGAATAGCTTTGGTTTGTTCCTATGCAGAATATGCTGGTGTTTGTTTCTCTTGTCTTCTGGGGAAGCTCAAGTGCTCATTACAGTAGGGAACAGCCTTATGTTGGGATATAAAGGTCAGGAGTGTTTCCTTTCACTTCTTCAGCCGGGAGTCAGAGTGACATACATGGGAGGTGGTAAAAAGTCTTTGCAGCAAAAGCAGCTTTTGACATGTTTTTCTTGAGGGAGACCTATAGACAAGTCAGTCCTTTCTGTGTAGAGGCTGTAGCCTTCTTTGTCCGGGTCTAGCAGAGCTGATTTCCTCCTCCTCTGAAGAAATAGCACTACTCCTGCATCCCATGATCTCTTCCCATTACTCAGTGTGGGAGACCTCCGGTACCAGTGGTGCTTTGTATCCAGCTCTGTGACAATACACTGATTTGCTCACCTCCCATTAAATGTTTCCAGCTTGAGTATCAGGTATTAACAGAATATTCTTGTTGTTTTTTTGATACATTCCAAAATCTGTTTTAACTGCTCTCTCGGTTATTGCAGGTGAAGGAGGAGAAGGGTGTCTGAATTACTGATGAATGGGCTGCAATGGATAACAAAGACTCCGAAGCTGAGATCCACCCTCTGAAGACTGAGGACGTAAAAGCTCAAGAGAACCATGAAAACTCTGTGGAGAGAAGAATTGTCAGCAAGCAGTCATCACGACTGTCTCGGCTGTCCCGGTGGCGCACTGCCGCCTTCTTCATCTCATTATTTCTATGTTTGATAATTGTGTTTGCTTTCTCGTTTATCATTCCTTGTCCAGAGAGGCCAGTTTCAGAAAGGACATGGTTCCGAAACTATGACAATGCAGGTGAGCTTGCTGTAGTGGAATAAATACTTACCAACAGTCCTTTCCCTTTATGTGCCACAAATTTGGATTGTGGAGCTCTACCTAAGAATGATCTGAAGCCAGGCCTGCAGGAGTGCTGCCTTAGGAGCGAGAGCTGTGAATACCTGACCTGGTTAAGCAGTGGCCCATCATAATTGGAGTGGCCTTCCAGGAGGTGTTTACAGGTTCTGATGGAGAAATGAGATGCTGCTTTGAAGTGCTAACAAGGTAGCAGGCTGGTCTCATTTAGAAAAAAAAAAAAAATGGGGAAGGGTATCTGAGAATAAATCTTTGTTGAAGTTTGGTCTGTAAAATGTTCCCTTGAAGTTTGAACTGAGGTTTGGAGACAATTAGGCGTTTTTTCCTCTGTCAGTATGACTTTCTAATGACTTTATAATTTTTCCCCATGGCTAACAGGAAGGGGAGAAGAAGAATTGCGTCTTGTTTTTTTTATAAATTGCACAAATTTATAGTTGCTTTAGTTGGCTCTTTAGCCTGGGTACTGCTCCCTGGTGGCTCAGCATTTGCTTCTGTGAAAGCTTTTCTTTAATCTTAGATGCAGTGGGTGTGTGCTGGTTATGCTGTAAATGCAGAGATAGTGCTCACCAACAGGGACTGAGCTTTGTGTGTTAATGTAGAAATCCCAAGTTCTGCTACTCGGAGCTGAAGAAGCTGCTTTTAGCTGAGAGTGAGAAAGATGGAATATCTGGGACTGGGTTTCATGGGTTTTGGTTTTGGGGTTTTTTTGTTTGTTTTGGTTTTTGTGTTTTTTAAAATATTTCAGGAATAGCAACCCCACACCAAGACCAGAGTTGTTCTTTGTTCAACATAGTTCAAATTCTGGTTGCTTGGCTACAAAAAAAGACAAATCCTCTGGGGGATAGCAAATTTTAAAAATCCTTTGGCATTAACTTCCAGTCCTTAGTACTCATGTAGATGGCTTTTTTTAATACAACAGCCAATTTGTCCTGATGTTACACTGTCAGAGATGGAGGCAGTGAGTAGGTCTCTAGGAATTTGTGTTTTGCTCCAGCTAGCTCTGCTGTTGGTTGAGGCAATCCTCACCAGTGCCTGGCTTGTGATCTTTTTTACAGTGGCCTACCAGTTTCTTTCTATAGAAGATGCAAACGAAGACAAAGTGCAAGACGTCATCTTTGCTTTCAAAGCTANTGCAGAGTACAGGGGCATGATCACTTCCCTGCTCCTGCTGGCCACACTATTCCTGATACAAGCCAGGACGCTGTTGGCCGCCATGGCCACTGGGGCACACTGCTGGCTCAGCAAGGATTTTTATGAGAAGTACTTGCCAGTTTCAGTAGTCCAGGATTTTGCCTGGTTCCTCTGGAAAGCCGCCTTCATTTCTGAACCTATAGATGGAGAAATGGATGGAGAAATTCATCATCATATAGATGGAGAAATTCATCATCATCTTGCCTAACGTGTGGTGAGGGTAAAGAGTGCCTGTACTTCTCCCGGTACAGGGCAGTGACCATCTATTGCACCCTGAACCTTCCTTGCTGATGAAGCCTGAAATACGAAGCATTTGCGGGGGTCACTGTTTGAAAGGTTCTAAACAATGCATGCTCTCCCTTGGAAACATGCCTAGGTTCCCATCCTCTGTACTTGGTATTGAACCCCTCACATCCCATTTTCCAAAAACTGGGAGGGAGAAATAGAAAGAGGTATAGCTCTAAGGAATCTGATGAAAATCTAGTGTAGCTTTTAATTTCCAGTGTAGATGGAAACCTTCTGTACCAGCCGAGATATCTTAGCACTGTTTCCCTCATCAGGCTTTAGGATAGGTTATTTATAGGCTATTAATGAAGTAGTTGCTTTTAGGTCAAAGTGTAGAAAGGTCACTGATGAGGTGAAGGCACGTAACTAAAGATGGTCATAAAGAAATAGCACAAGCTTGGAGAAAAGGAACCATGGCTAGGCCACAGGTCACAGCATCAGAATGGTACAAAAACGTTCCGTAGGTAAATTAAAAGCAAGAGATGAAAAATTGCTTCAGATAGGAAAGTGAATAACCCAGAAGTTGATGTATTTGATACCTTTTTCTGATTAAGTAGGTTAAAAAGTGTTTCTTAGAGTAGTTGACTTTTACTGGGGATTAGGAGGGCGGATCACAATAAAATGTATTTAAACGGGCTAAATGTATTTAAAGTGGCAAAGTCTGACTTACGTCACATTGTGCTAAAAACAGTAGTCAGAACGATCTTTAGCTGTTAATGATTCATCTTCGTGGAGGATTGGTGAGATTCCAGGGTGTTCAGGCTGCCTAGCCTCTGCCTGTAGGAAGATTGAAGGAGAGATAGGCAGATTATCATCTGAAAGTGTCTGGTGTGGTTTTGATATTTAAATGCTGATAAAGTTAGTGCTTTTCTATCCATTCCAGCTGTGTGAAGTCTTGCTTTCTTCATTGCCAGAATAAGTGACCTGAGCAAACAAGAAGTGCAGGATTGCACGCTTCTGTTTGTGTGGGACATCTGACATTCCTGCAGGTTTATCTTACAAGCAAACTGGGACACAAGAGCTTAAGATTAGCTGTTCCAGGTCAAAGCAAAAGTCTGTGTAGTAGAGTGTTCCACCTCTGCTGGTGCCAGAAGCAGAGTCCTGAGGAAGAGGACAGGAGTAAGTGTATTGTCACACCTTCTCTCTTTACCTTATCCTCCAGCAGCCTGCATTGTGAGTCCTGTGAGCAGTTCTGGTCCTCGCTGGTCTCCTAAGGGATATGGCAGAAAGGGGACCGCAATGACCAGGTATAGGAAATTGATTCTGTGCAAGAAATCACTAAATAAACCAGAACTCCCAACTTGGAGAATGTGTGACAGGGAGAAAAGTCTATGAAATTATGAGTGATAAGTAGAAGAACTGAGAGTGATGATTTCCTTTCACAATTCTTCATTGCTCCATGGTTCTTTTATCAAGTGATAGGTTCAGAACAAACAAAAGGAGATACTTCTTCACATCCACTGTCCGGTGGATACCAGGAGCTTACAAGTGTTTAGTAAACAAGTGGGCAAGGGCACGGGAGGGGAGGTCTAACACTGCTCAATAGAAAAAACCTGCCTTTAGCTTAGAGAACTTGTGAGCTGCAGACTCGGAGAGCAGTCTCTTCAGATGTGTGTCTGGACCTCGTCCAGCCTGAAGCAAGCAATCCTGCTTTGTGTCCTCTGTGGCTACTTGAAGTGAGAGCTGAACTCTGTCATCTAAGTCCTAATTTTATTATTCCTTCCGGACAAAAAAAAAAAAGAAAAAAAAACAACAACAAAAAAATCCCCCACACCTTTCACCCAGGTTAGATTTGCTGTCTAGGAACTTGTTCAATTTCCATGTTGGCTTCTGCTGCCATGCTTCTGCTGTGACCTTGGGCTCTGAGGAAGCAGTGTAGCACTCTACATGTCCATCTCCCTGATGGAGCAGGATGGACTGGATTCACAATTTGTGCTCTTAGGGGTTGTGTTAGAGCATGAAAGCTTCTCAGGTCCTTTGTGTTGAATAGGTCTCACTGTTACCAGTTTCTATCAAGTCAGACTGCTCTTTTAAGACAGTAAGATGCTTCCTCCAAAACTATATCCACTGTCTAACTAGCGAAGAATAGAGCCTTATGCTTTGAAATGCGAATTTCATCAGCCTGGTCTTACTCTTGTAGCTTTGGACTGTGCTGAAGCCAGGATATGGTTATTTAAAATTTAAGTTCTCTCCTTCCTTTGCCTGCTTGTTTTCTTCGGGGGTAAAATTCTTTGCCTTCCCATGATTTCCTAGGGGCACTCTTCTACTTCACATCTGTTGTCATAGTAACAAATCCAAGTGGTTTTTTTCAGTGTTTCAGTAAAAGCTTTGGAGGAATCCTACAGGATGTACAGCCTGTCTTAAATTATTGCAGACAGTGTCGGGTAGTTATTCCGTGGCCTTCAGTACAACTGCCTTCCTGACAAAGAACAGATGATTACTTTGCATTCCTGAAATGATAATTGCTGTCTGCGATACTGTTTTAAGGGGATTGTAAGCATTTCCCCTTTCCCCTCTGAGGACCTAGTTAGTCACTTAAATCCTCCTTAAAAAGAAAAAAAAAAACACCGGTCTTCCCACCCCACCCCCGTCCCAAGTTCCACTGCAAATTCCACTGGGCAGTGAGTGGAAAGGGGCCAGCAGCCTTGGGCAGTAAGTCACCCAACTGGCCTGGAGCTGTTGAAGAGAAACCACGCACACACAAACAAAAAACAAAGCTCTGCTACTTCTATTTACGAGCAAGTCTGAACGTGCTGTGCATGTTCTTTGAACAAGGGAGAGGGGGAATGTGAACTGAGTTGCAGCTGGTCACATCAGCATGGAACATCTGCAGGAGGCAAGTTGCAGCAGAAAAGGTTTTGTCAGGAGTAGCTGCAATGCTGTGGTCAGAATTCATCTGCTTTATGGTCTTACAATGTGTGTGCAGATTTAAGTACAGAGCAGAAAGGTTTTAGATCACAAAAAAGGGATTCTTCAAGCCAAGCTGTTCTTTGTGCCCAGGATGTTAGGGTGCATTTGTGCAGGCAGCTAGAATTACTTTCCAATACAAGTTGAAATTGTGGATACTGGGACTCATTTGAAATGCAGAAATGCAAGGAAGTACACCATGATGAGCATAAATGTGACTGGCTTGTGGTGCTGATGGGATGTAAATGGCTGGCTGCTGCAAAGTACTTTGAGGAGCAGGGGCAAAAGTCTTTCAACCTAAAGTGCATTTTAGTGAATGTTTCCCAATAACTCTGTCTTCTAGGGGAGGTTCAGTGGAGACAGTCCAGTGACTTTGGAGCTAATTATACTGTGCTGACTCCCGTGTCAGTGATTCCAGATGTGGATAGTGATGGAGTTCAGGACCTGATAATCTTTATTGCTACAGGAGATAAGGTATGTCACTCTGAAGCTACGATAGACCCAGTGGCTGGACCACAGGGCATGGCAGGAATGTTATTTATTTTGATCTTGTAGCCTAAGAGGAAGTATCCAGAGGCCTCTGATATCTGTGTTTGGGGTAGGTTCTTTCCCACCGTGCAGAGATGTACTCCCAAATCAATGCAAGTGTTTTATGGTTTAAAAAAAATAAAAAGAAAGGAAAAAAGCTGGCCAGGAATCCCTCCCCCTTTTCAGTCTGCAGTCCTCACCGTGTATTCTTGGGCTGTGTGTGGAGTGAGCCTAGGTGAGATGAGCTTGCAGTTTTCTGGGACTCTGCTCAGAGAAGTGGAAGTGAACAAACCCTGACAGGTTTGGCTCATAGAACAAAGCACAGCTGACAGCCAGCACTTTTGTACCCCCACTGCCCTTTTCTGATACCTTTCATATCTCTGCCTGTGGTCTACTTTGCATGGCTCTCTTCCTAGTATCACTGAGCTGGTTAATTCTGACTTGGATTTATCTGGTGAAATAGCTGCTTGTTGTGTTATCTCCATTCCAGTATTGCTTTTCCCATTTTTAGAGAGGGAAAGTCATGTAGCTAGAAGTGTTTTTATACGAAAACATCGGCATCCATGATTGAGTGGTACAGCATCATCTGCGTGCGCGATCTGTCCTGCTTAAAGCATGCAAAAGTTACGGTTCCCTGCAAGTCTGATGGGAGGAGTCGGAGCCACTTGTCCTCATACCACAGCACTCCATAAGCAAATAGAGTTTTGCTGTCTGAGACATTGTTGCCAGAGTCATCAGAAATTCTACCCTCTCGACTCCTACTTTTATCTTGTTTTCTTTCCTCCTTGCTTTTGCTATCCCAGTTATCTCAATACTTTTTTTTGTTTTTTTAATCTTAGGCAGCCAAGAAATATTTGAATGTAGTCTCTGTTCTGCAAAACTGCCTTTTGATTTGTTTTCCATTTAACCTCTTTAGCTACCTTGGTAAGAAATCCCTTCCTCCCTCCAGACTTGGCGAGCACTCTGTCAACTTAAGTAAAAGTACGTTCTGTTTTGAGAAATCATGCAAAATGCAGGAAGCTTGAGTGGAGCTCTGCAGCTTGGAAAAAGGCACTCCTGTTGGAAGGGAGATACAGAACTTAAGTGAATTAGCCTTGTTACTAACAAGGGCTGAAACTGAACATTACATTATACTGCTGTTTCCTGAAATGGCAGAGCTTTGAGCAGTCTGCGGGGAAGGGTCTGTGAGCAGCAGGTTTAGATGTCAGCTTTTTCTGAGTGCCTTATTGACCCCTGCCTGCTGCAAGCTTCAGCACAAATACACCTGGGAAAATAAGACATTTTTCAGGATACATTGCCTCTAGCAGCGCATAGAGGTATTAAGCAGTGCAGTGAGTAAGGTGGTGTGTATTCTCACTCGCTGTATGAGAATACCTTTGGCTGTTACTGTCCCGGTGTAGCTGCTGAAGCAGTGCTTGTGAGTAAAGGTGAGGCCGATCTGCAAGAGCTGGTATGTGTCTCCTCCCAGTGTGGGAGGCTGGGAACAGCTGGTGGATGCATTGCTCTCCCTCTCCAGCTGTGTTCTTCATTCTCCCCAGCAAACTCTATCCCTTCGTCACCTGCCAGAGTCTGCAGATACACTTCGAGAGCAGCAGATTTCCTTCTCTTTCCCAGTCTCTCCCTCTCAAGGAAGAGGGCAGGGTTCCTGCCTGACTCAGTATCTCTGATGGATGCTGTTTGTCTCAGTCTGATGTTACTCTTTTCCCTAGCGTGCACTGCTCTTCACAGACCATGACTGTTGCCCAGACATTTGAATCTGATCTTGGTTTTAGTCTTTATTATTATGGGTGTAATGTTGCTAGTGGATTCTGTTACCCTGCACAAAGAATATAAAGAAACCTGTCAGCTCTTTTATCCCTTTGGACTCATGTCAGCCTTAGGAGGAGCAGATTAGGGCATTTAAAATATTTAGCAGAGCTACGTGTGAAGCCAAGTTTCCCCTGTGTCCATGTGCTGCTTTATTTCTGCCTTCAGGTCCTATCCATCGTTGTCACTGCTCAGTAGGCTCGAATTGATCTTCGCTGTCCTTAGCAGAGCTGGGACTTGCTGTTTGGCAGTCCCAGCCTGCAGGGGAGGTGGTTGGCAGAGGTAGTAAAATCTTGGGGCAAGTGGCTGTGCTGGAAATGGGTTTCAAACCTGTGAAAGTATTCACAGCAGAGAGGTCATCTAACTCCAGCCCACACCTCCAAAACCAGGGAGAGGTTTTTTGTCTGAGCCTGTGCTGTTCCTATTCGGCTGCTGTTCAGTACCAGCTGTTCAGAAGCTTTGGAGAACACTTGAGGTGGAACAGTAATGGTGCGATGCAGCTCTTTAACTTTTTTT
>VZTL01046296.1:0-44964 GCA_013400535.1 Scopus umbretta | reverse complement strand
CAGGTGGGCATCACCCCGGGCACCGGGTGCGCTCAGGAGCGAGCATCACCCCAGGCCCCGGGGGACCAGCCAGCCGCCCCCCCCCGCCCCGCCGCCTCGCAGCCCGGCCTGTGGCACCCAGCGCACACCGCCCTCTCCTGCCACCCGTGCGGGGCCGGGCGAGCCCCTGGGCAGGTGCATCCCTGGACTGGGAGCCAGCGTGGCTGGGTGCCGCACGCTGCCGTGACAGCCGGGCACCCCGGGGCGCAGGGCCTCTGCCTTTGCCGGGGGCCCAGAGGTGCAGCAGGGCCGTCACTCTGCGCCCCGGTCACTGCCGCTGCCCCGGGGACCGGCGCAGCTGGGCCTGCTGCCTGGGGGCTGAGCGTGGTGGCCCCTGCCCCGGGCTGTGCCCCCCGACATGTCCCTGGGGACAGGGTTTCCAGGGGCCTGGGGAGCACAGTGCTTGCAGTCAGAAGGGCAACAGGCATGGGGGGGGCGATGCAGTGTGCAGGGCAGAGTCAGCGGCCATCACCCCTCCTTGTGCCCCCCACAGCCTGGCACCCACTGGAGCCACTGTTAGCCCCAGAGCTGTGGTTTTTTCCCTGCAGCCACCGGCAGTTTGGGCTTGGGGTGAGAGATGGGGCTGGTGGCTGCCCAGTGGGGGCCACGGGGTGGTGACAAGGACCTCTCCGGGTGATGGGGTGCGAAGGGTGCCTGTGGGCCGCAGTGGGCTGCAAACACCCCGTGGACAGTGCATACCACGTAGGCACCAGCTCGTCTTGCTCCATGACCATGCGGAAATGCAGCCGGTAGCAACACCTCGGGTCTCAGCTGTGCCACCGGGCTCTGGGGACGTGGAACCTGGTGGCGTCCCCACCGCCCCGAGCAGGGGGACAGCTTGGCTGCCCCACGGGGGATTGTCCACATCTATCTGTGGCATGTCCCAGCTCAGCCACCCCCTGCCCGCCAGTGCCTGCATGTCACGAGGCAGGGGGTGTCCCCTGGGGTGTCCCCGGAGTGGCGGGACTCCCACTGCCTGTCCCCTGCAGACATCATGGCTGACAAGGAGGGGGTGACGCTGTCGCTGGAGGAGGAGGATGCCGACGTGGCCCTGGCGTACAAGACGCCGGAGAAGAAGAGCCTGCAGGAGATCCAGGAGCTGGACCCAGGGGACGAGAGCCTGCGGAAGTACAAGCAGGCGTTGCTGGGTGCCATCCCTGCCGCTGTGGGTAAGGCTGGGGGCTGCCCGCTGGGGCTGGGCACCCTGGCACCCCAGCACCCAGGCCGGGTGATGCAGCCTCAGCAGGTGCAGGGAGCTCAGGTGTCTCCAGCACCCGTGGGGCATCCCCAGCAGGGAAGGTGCATCCCAACTAGCATCACCCGTGGGTGTTGCCTCTGCCCCCCACGCGCACGGAGACCCAGGTATCCCCCTGCCGACACAGCTGCCCGGGGACCCCGGTTGCCTTGGTTACGGGATCACTGCCGCAGTTTCCATAGGAACAGTTACAAGGGACCAGGAAATTCATTGGGATGACAGAGGCTGAGAGAGCAGCCACGGGGGCCGGGGATGGCACGGCTGTCGGTGCCCAGACGGTGCCCGCTGCTCTCCATGACACCCACAGCAGCCACCCCAGCCTGGTGCTTCCCTTGGTGTCTGCAGGACCTGGGCCAGGCTGGGGTGCTCCATGGACCCAGCACCCTGGTGTGCTGGCTGATGGGTGCATAACAACTGGGGATGGAAGGTGTGCAAGCTGGTGAGGTGGGTGCAAACCAGTGGGTTACGTGAGGTGTGCGTGATGGCATGTGTGCAGGCTGATGGAGCGCAAGTGGGCTGGTGGGGGTGCAAACTGCTGATGGGGGTGCAGGTTGGGCTGTTGAGGTGCAGTTAGGCCAGCACCTGCCTTGACAGATGCCTTTGCCTGCCGCCTCCTCCTCCCCAACCCCTCCTTGGCCTGCTCCCAAGCCAGGGAGCATCGCACCCCAGGAGATGCCTGTGGCTGGGTCATTTTAAACGTCTTACCCCAGAGGCGCTGATGCCAAGGTTGGGGCTCGCCTGAGATGCCCCTGGTCTCCTGCACCTGCACCCTACTCTTCTGGGCTGCCAGGCACTCACTGGCTCCTAACACCCCCACCATGGGCACTGTGGCCCTTCATGCCATTACAGGGACATGGGCAGCCCCCAGGCTCCAGTGGCAGTGGGCTGGGCACAGGTGGGTAAGGTCTGCACCCTGCTGCTTGTCCCTAGATGCCAGCGTGCCCAACGTGCAGGTGACGAAGCTCACCCTGATGTGTGAACAGGCGCCAGGGCCCATCACCATGGACTTGACAGGTGAGTGGTAAGGGCGCCGGTGGGAGGAGGAGGAAGGGGTGCCAGGCTCATGGGCCATCTCCCCACACAGGAGACCTGGAGGTGCTGCAGGGCCGGGCCTTCGTGCTGAAGGAGGGGGTGGACTACAGGGTGAAGGTGTCCTTCAAGGTGAGGCGGGTGCATGGTACCCTGTGCCTGCTGGCTGGGCTGGGCACAGCCCTGCTACCCTCACACTCCAGGGTCCCAGCCACATGGGGTCCCTGCTCCCCATGGGTCCCGGCCCCACACGGTCCCTCCTGCCACCCATGGGTTTCTTGCTGCCCCAGGGTCCTTGCCACCCGGGGTCCCTTCTGCCCTGGGGCCTTTGCCCCCTACCCCTCACTCTCAGGGTCTGTGCCCCTCTGGGTGTCCCTGCCCACCCTGGCGTCCCTGCCCTTCTGGGTCCCTGCCAACCTGGGAATCCTTGCTGCCACCAGCATCAACAACACCCCACGGTCCCTGCCACTCTGGGGTCCTTACCCCTCTTGGGGTCCATGCCACCCCTGGGTCCCTGCTGCTCTGAGGGGTTCCAGCCACATTGGGTCCCTGCCTTTCCCAGGTGTCCCTGGAGGTCCCTGCTGCTTTTGGGTGTCTCCGCCACCCTTGGTCAGTGCCCAGTCCTGCCCAAGAAGCTGGATCCTGGGGGGTGTGCAGGATGGGGCTTTAGAGGTGGCTCCCCTCCACCAAGGCCAGGGGTCCCGAGGGTGGGCAGCACCAAGCCATGGGGCAGCACTCATGGCATTCCTGCCCTCTGCCCGCAGGTGAACAGGGAGATCGTCTGCGGGCTGCGGTGCCTGCACCTCACCTACCGCCGGGGCCGGCCCGGTGAGTGGGGTCAGAGGGCCAGGGTGGTGGCAGTGGGGGGGAACTGTGCCACCCTGGCTCTGCTCACCCATCTTCCTTCTCCCCTTCTCACCCAGTGGACCGTGACGTCTTCATGGTGGGCAGCTACGCGCCGCGGGCCGAGGAGTATGAGGTGGTGACACCAGCGGAGGAGGCGCCACGGGGCTGGCTGGCACGGGGCTCCTACCGCGTCCGCTCCCTTGTCACCGACGATGACAAGACGGAACATCTCTCCTGGGAGTGGGGCCTCTGCATAAAGAAGGCCTGGGAGGACTGACCCCCCCCACCCACACCCCACTTCCCCCCTGCCAGCTCGGGGCTGCGGTGCCTGCCATCCCAGGGGACACCTCGCCGGCACTGCTGCACTCACCTTGGTTGTCTGAAGGGTCGGGGGGGGGGGTCCCTTAGTGAGCGGGGGCCCATGGTCGTGGTCTTCGCAACCAAAGTTATTTTTAATTGCTGTTTTTTTTTTTTAAATACTGATGCCCGCCTGGTCCCCGTGGCGTCCCCATTGCTGGGGCTGGGGCCATGACCCTGCCGTGGCGACGCTGTGCTCGGCTGCCCTCCCGGTCGCAGGCTGTGCTCTTCCATCGCCATTAAACCCTACAGACTGGTCTCTTACTGGTGTGTCCATGCCCCCATCACTTCTGCCCGTCCCCCCTTTCCCTGTCCCCACCCTGCTGGCAGGCCTGGGTCCTGCTGTGGGTACAGGTGGCTGGAAAACAGCCACCTGGTCCCGCTGCCTTATCAGCGGTGCTGAGCAGCCAGTAGCAGAGAGCCACGAGCCCCAGGGGACTGGCGCCACCCGCCCTGGGGCCCTTATCTGGGTCCTCTGCCCCCAGGTGCTGGTTTTGGTGACAGCAGTGGCACCATGCAGGGCTGTGGGACCCGGCTGGTTTGGCTGCTGGTGCTGTTGCTGGCCTGGCTGGGCCCAGCAGTGGGGGACAAGGAGGAGGAGGATGGGGAGGTGGTTGTGGAGGAGGAGGACGTGCTCTCCGATGAGCTTGGGGAGGAGGATGGCATCTTGGTGCTCCACGAGCACAACTTTGCCCGTGCCCTGAGCGAGCACCAGCTGCTGCTGGTGAAGTTCTGTAAGTGTTCTCCTGATGTGGGCAGGGACATATGTGGGGATGGGTGTGGGCAGGGGGTACAGGCTGGAGATGTGGGCAGAAGCAGACACATGGGCAGGGGCACAGGCAGTGACGTGGCTGCAGGATGGGCCACAGGGTGGTGGTGGGAGTGGGGCAGGGGTATGGGTACAGGCAGGGGTAAGACTATGTCTCGGAGGGATAGGGGCACAGGGCATGGCACGTGACAGGGCAGGGACATGGGGCAGGGGCTCCAGGCATGGGATGGGGATATGGGGCAGGGACACAGGCAGAGGCATGAGTGGGGGGACGCATAGCAGAGGCACGGGACATGGCAGGGGACACAGGGCAGGGACACACGGTGGGGGTGAGCAACATGGGCCATGGCACAGGGGGGACAGGCAGGAGCACTGGATCCCACCAGGGTCACACAGCCTTTAGGCACCCTGGCCACCTGTCAAGCCCACCCTAGGGACCAGGGACAACCCAAAGCTGTTCTGGGGCTGTCCCTATCACGGACGCCGTCCCCTGCTTGCAGATGCACCGTGGTGCGGGCATTGCCGGCGGTTGGCCCCTGCCTTTGCCCAAGTGGCCACCATGCTGAGGAACGAGTCCAGCCTGGCACGGCTGGGCAAAGTGGACATCACAGCGCAGGCAGCCCTGGCCAACGAGTTCAACATCACCTCCTACCCCACGCTCAAGCTCTTCCGTGATGGCAACCGCACCCATCCCCTTGCCTACACCGGTAGGGCCGCGGCACCGTGCACTGGCCATGGCACCCATCATGTGGGACACTGTGATGGGTGCTGGGGCAGGCTGGGGTGTAAGGATGGGTGGCAGGGGGTGATGGTGAGAGGGGTGGCAATGTCCTTATGGGGTTTGCAGGTGGTGATGGTCAGCAGGTGACAGAGGGGAGATGGTACATGGGGTGATGGCAGGCAGTGCCATGGTAGTGATGGCAGGAGCGTGGCCGGGCCAGGGGGTGGGGTGGGGGGTGGCAGCCCGGTGAGGCGTGGCTGGGGTGACGGTGGGGGCCCTGTTCTGCATGCCAGGCCGCATGGACGCCGAAGGCATTGTGCGCTGGATGCGGCGTCAGGCCGGCCCCAGCGCCACGCTGCTGCAGGACACCGACACTGCTGCTGCCTTTGTTGGCTCCCAGGACTTGGTGGTCGTCGGCTTCTTCAAGGTGGGCTGGGACAGGTGGGGGCCAGATCTGGGCCGTGGCTGTGGCCACTCATGGGGTGGCCCTGCAGGACCTGGGGAGCGAGGCGGCTCAGGCATTTTATGAAGTGGCCAGTGAGGTAGTGGACGTGCCTTTTGGCGTGGCTGAGGCGGCTGAGCTCTTCCAGGCGTACGGGCTGTCGGCTGACACCATCTGCCTCTTCAAGAAGGTGAGGGGGTGGTGAGGGGGTGGCAGGGTCATCCTGGTTCCTCCCTCCCAGCCCTCACCAGCACCTTCCCTGGCAGTTTGATGAGGGACGGACAGACTTCCCTGTGGACCCAGTGCGGGGGTTGGACGTGGCCGAGGTCACTCAGCTGCTCCGTGTGCACAGTCTGGAGCTGGTGATGGAGTTCACCAATGAGGTACGGCCTGGCCACAGCCCTGTCCCCATCCCTGCGAGGGCCATGGGCCCTTGGCCCTCACCCTCCTTCTGCTCCCCAGACCTCCAATCAGATCTTCAGTGCCAAGATCCCCCACCACATGCTGCTCTTCCTCAACAAGTCATCGTCAGCACAGCTGACGCTGCGGGATGGCTTCCGGGCAGCCGCTGGCGCCTTCCGGGGCGAGGTGAGGAGGTTCCATGGCAGGGACGTGGCGGGTAGCTGCAGGGCACCCCGTCATCGGTGCTGCCTGTGCCCAACCCAGGTGCTCTTCGTGGTGGTGGACGTGACTGGGTATGGTGCCGATGTCCTGCCCTTTTTTGGCCTGACACCTGCTGATGCCCCCACCCTGCGCCTAGTCAAGATGGAGAACAACCGCAAGTACCAGATGGATCAGGACACCTTCTCGGACACGGCCATACGCACCTTCATCCAGGCAGTGCTGGACGGCAAGGTGAAGGTGAGAGATGTGGCACTGTGCCAGTCAGCACCAAGGATGCTTCCTTGTGGTGAGTGGTGGGCTGTTAAAACTGAATCCTAATGATGGCAGTTGTGAACACCAGCCACCTGCTTGCTGATGCTTGTGTTGCCAGGCCTGAGGATTTGGGGGGGCTGTTATGGGAAAGGAGGCAGGAGACTGTTGATGTGAAGACAGACAAAGCTGGGGTGGTGGCAGAGGGGAAGAGAATGTCCAAAAGGCAGAACAGGAGCACTCCTGGCTGCAGACTGGGGGGCCCCGTCCCCATCCTGCACTGTGCCCCATGGGGCCCTGGCACCACTCACCCCAGGCTGTGGCTGTCCCGGCTGTCTCTGCAGCCCCACCTGCTGAGCACGGAGCCCCCTGAGGACTGGGACATGCGGCCCGTTAAAGTCCTGGTGGGGAAGACCTTTGAGCAGGTGGCATTCGACGAGACCAAGAACGTCTTTGTCAAGTTCTGTAAGTGCCAGGGCCACCTGTGACCCTCCTTGAGCTCTGCACAGGGCTCAGCCCCCTGCCCCAACAGCCCCCAGCCCTGTCCCCAACCCCTCGCCCAGGGGATGCTCCACCCTGACCCCAGCAGAGCCCCGGTCTCCTGGCTTGTACTCTGGCACTGTGCCTTGTCCCGCAGACGCACCGTGGTGCTCCCACTGCCAGGCAATGGCAGCTGCCTGGGAGGAGCTGGGTGAGCGCTACAGGGACCATGAGGACATTGTCATCGCGGAGTTTGATGCCACAGCTAACGAGCTGGAGAACATCACCATCAACGGCTTCCCCACCCTGCACTACTTCCCTGCAGGGCCAGGCAGGAAGGTAGGTGGGGGCACCTGTGGGGCCACCCCGGCTCTGCCAGCACTCCTCGTCTCCCTTCATCCCATGGCTCCAGATGGTTGAGTACAAGAGCGCCAGAGATGTGGAGACCTTCTCCAAGTTCCTGGAAAACGGGGGGATGCTGCCCGAGGAGCCACCTGTGGTGAGCAAGGTCCCCCCCACCCCAGGGCCAGGGACCCCCACCCACCCCAGGGCAGCTCCCAGCCTTTGCTGGGCAGGGGGACAGATCCTGTGGGATAGGGACAGGGACAGGCAGGGGCTGTGTGCCCATCCGTGCCTCACTGCTGCCTTCTCCAGGTGTCCAAGACCCCCGAGAACAGCACAGGCAGGGAGGATTCAAGTCTGCTCGGGACAGCCGAAACCCGGGATGAGCTGTAAGCCCTGTCCTGCTCAGGCTTGTGCTATAAATGACCTGGAAATGATGCAGGCTACTCTCTGTGTCTGTGGCTCCCCAGCATGTCTTAAGGAGTGTTGTGTGCCTTGGGGACATGGCAGGGCTGGCGGGGTGTCACGACAGGCAGAGCCCCCACTGCCAGCTGAATCCAGGGGAGTGCTGCAAGTGGTCCGCTGCCTCCCCAGGGGTGCTGAGCCAGCTCGGCCCCGTGTGTGCTGTGGTGCTTGTCCTGGCAGCCCTGTGATTACATGGGGTGGCCAAGGCTGCAAAGAACGTGGCTCTGGGGGGGAGCCTGGTGCTCTCCACGCTGGCCCTCATGCTGGCCTGCCAGGGTGCAGGTGATGGGGGGGACCAGTTGGGGTCTCTCCTTCGTGGCTCCCAGGCAGCCCTCCCACCCCAGGCCTGGGCTCCACAACTGTGTACCAGCCCCAGGGGAGTCCCAGGAGCTGCTGTCACAGACTGGGAAAGCAAGAAGAGCCCAACACAGCGCTCCACATACTCCTCTTAAAGCCTGGCTCACAGCCTCTGACAACCCCCAGTGTCCCCTCAAATCCCTGGCACCATCTCCTGTCCCCTGGGCCTGCTGCTCCCAGAATCCAATGCCTTGGTCCATCAGGGCCGGGACCTGCCCGGCCACCCCAAGAGGGAGCCCGCGGCTGTCCCAGCCCCACCAGGTGCCCAAGCCCCCAGGCCAGAGCAGGGCCCTTCACCTGACCTGTCCCACCCTCCGGCTGGGGGCTGCTGGGGCCTGGGTGCCTGCTCCGCGGGGAAGGAAGAAACCAGCAGGTAATGGGACGTGGGGTTTTATTTCATTTTATCCAAGTACCTTTGAAAATATCATTGTACAAGTCAGCACATGAGAATGCAGAGGAGACGTTGCCGGGGCTGCGCGGCCGCTTTACATATTTACAGGGGACCCCTTGAGAAAAACAGGGGGAGATGGCAATCCCGGGCATGTTAACAACCTCACCAGACACAACACCATCAGAACATAAAAAAAGAGGGAGGAAAAATGCTCGCAATGCTGTTCCCAGGCTGAAAACAATTGCAGATTTTGCTGGACTTCATGTAGTGTATAGGCAGGTCACAGAACCGTGTTTTAAAGGCACTCGGTGACATATACAACAGGCTGAGTCGCATCCCGGCGTGGGGCACAGGGTTCCTGGCAGCTCCAACGTGCTGCCATGGCTGAGAGCAGCGCCAGGCAGGGTGAGCACTGACACGGAAGCCCCCTGGCTTCAGGGGCCACCCCAGCTTCTGTGGGCAGGCAAGGGCTGGTCTCCAAAGGAGCTGGTGCAGAGCCGCAGCCGTACCGGAGCAGGGCAGGGCCTGGGCTGGGGGACAGGCAGGGCCAAGGGCAGAGTGGTGGGAGCACTGGTGCAGCCCCCAGCTTTCTTGCGTCTGAGTAAGCCCAGGAGGCTTCCCAGGGTGCTGGCTGCCCCGCTGGGTGACCTGGCCCTATATGAGCCCCTTGCTCTTGGCAGCAGGCTGCAGTGCCCTCATGCTGTCTCCCTTGAGACACAGAAGCTGACAAAAGAGACAGGACTCATAAAAAGACATTTTTTGTCCTCAGCTTTAGTGTCTAAGCAGTTCCCTCCCCTACTATGTTTCTCCTAAAAAGAGTCCCCTGCAAGCTGGAGCTCGGCACCAGGGGCCTGGGCACAGCTGTGCCGGGCACACAGGTGCCAGCCCTCTGCAGAACTGCAGCACCCTCCTAGTAAGCGAACGCTTCTCCAGGGCACACTGGGAGGGGGATGAGTGCGCAGGTCGTGGGATGCCAGCACCCAGCCTACTGCCCCGGCTCCGAGCTGGTCCTTGCACTGCAGGAAGCCCCCAGCCCCGAGAGCTGGCACTGGTCCTTCCATCCCTTGGGGATTTACTCGGTCGCAAGAAAGCTCAGGAGGTAAAAAAAGAAACATCCTACCATGTCCAGCAGCTGAGACTGCCAGTGAGGTGACAGACCGACTCATTCCAAGTGGCTCAATAATCTTCGGAGGTGAGCTGGGACCACAGCCCCTCTGCAGTGGGGCTGCCCCTTCCATGCTGGTGGCTCTGCCCCAGCAGCGCTCCGAAGCCATCCATACTGGGGAGGGCCAGGGCAGGGTGCCATGAAAGCGAGGAGCAGATGGAGTCTGGTGGATGGCTGTACACTTTGGGCGAGTTCTGCAGTACCTGTATGTTTTACATTTACATAAGAGCACTGTGACATTGGAAATATTTTCCTTTTATTACAATATATCAAAAATATGCAGCTTTAGTAAACAAGGTCATATTACACTTTCTAATGCACTGTACAATGCTACATTACACTTATATTCGGTATGGAGAGGGAGCCCAGGCTCCCACTGGCAGGTTCATGGGGTGAAACGGTGTCCACCGGCAACCTGGAGCTCGCCCAGGTCTATGCTGGAGCAGGCTGCTGCCCTCTGCCCTGGGCTTGCCCGGTGCCCATGGCAGTAACACCACCAGCGTTCGCCCCAGGCCCTCTCCTCCGGTCCCAGAGTCTTTCACAGTCCTGTCCTCACGCCTTGGCAGCCCTGGAGCTTAGTCAATCTTCTCCACCTTCCCGATGATCTTCTCTTCAAAGATGGGCAGGATGGTGTCATCCTCCCGCACCTCCTCGAAGACCACACCACAGTCAAACTCGTCACTCACTTTCTTAAAGTAATACCTGAAAAACCAGAAACATTGGGGCAGAAAGGAAAAAAAGCAGGTAAATGGTCATGAGGGCACCATGGTCCTCAAACCTGGGTACAGCCCTCCCATGGCCCTGAGCTCATGGTGCATGGGGAGCTCCCCTAGACATGCAGGCAACTGGGGCTGCACTTGTGCCCCTGCCCTCACCCAGCGAGCAAAAACGAGTGGTCAGGATCCATGCTGGCACATTCCAGAGCTCCAGCCCTGAATCCAAGCCCATTCACAGCTCTCTCAAAAGCAGTGGCTGGAGGCACCCATGTTGGTGGAGCATTTCTAGGCAGGCTTTCCCATGGCAGCTCTTACTTGGAAGGAGGAACTTGGAGAGCTACACGCTCCATGCCTGGCTACTTTGGGACTCTGGCTGGACCCAACCTCCCTGTCCTCACCACAGAAAACTTTGGGACGAGCCAAAACGGCTCTGGAAATTGCAGAGTTTCCCACAGCACCACTGAGCACCACCTGATGCCGCTCCTCACCAGCCCAGGATCCCGCGGGACCCCTGCAGGGCAGCTCAGCAGCTTCTACTCAAGGTGCAAACCACGATGCAGGACATTTCTGCTACAAAATCCAATTTCCCTTGTCCCTGTAACCTGCCTCTTCAACAGCCAAGGTGCCTTAGCTGTGCTGCGACATCCTCTTTGCAGCATGCCCTGCGGGAGCCCTCCTGAAAGGCTCCAGGAACTCCCCTGACCTACCTCCACCACGCTCCTTCACCTTGGAGGGGGCAACACCACTGTGTCCTGGCAGCGGCATCTGCCAGGGGTCACTGACAGTCTGCTAGCACCATACCGCATGTGAGGAGCAGCCCTTACCTGTAGTTCCCTTTCTTGGTCAGCAGCTCCTTGAACTGTCCCAGTGTCACCACGCGCCCTTTGACGAGGGTACGGTAAGGGATCGGCTCTCCGCAGAAATAGTAAGCAACCACGATGTTCTCGCATGGCTGGGATGCACCGCTGCCTGGTCTCTTCTGGGGCTTCAACCTGCCGTGCAAAAACACAAGCGACCTGCTGAGTATCAGCCCACCTGCCAGCATGGGTGGGCCCGACAGCCGGTATCTGCAGAGCCTGGATGGAGATGCTGAATTAACAACCAGGGCCCTCAGAAGCATCCTTTGCTCCAACCACCTGCTCCAAGCTGCTCTTGACACACAGCTGCATGCTGAGGCCAGTGAAGGAGTGAACAGCATAACAGAGTAACTGGATGGGACCAGATGGCGGCTACAAGGAGGGCATTGGTTCTAGCTCAGTCCCTTTGTGCTGAAGAAACTGGTCCCTGGGCTTTGAGAGGGGATGGCCCTTCCTGCAGCACCATCGGCTTGGGGAATCATCAGTAAGCTCTGGGCAAGGGAGAGCATCCCAAGCCCATGGCGGCAGCCCAGGTCACCATCAGCATGCTCCTGGTGCTTGCTGAGCATACAGGGCTGGATGTGTGCCTGGGGACGATAACGCAAACACTGCTCTGGATTATTGCTGCTGTGGCCAAAATAGCTCAGAGCGGCTTTCCACTGACCTACATCTCCAAGGCTGCGCAGACAGGACTGCTCCTGCTCCCCATGTCTCCCCTGGGCACCTCTCCCAGCCACAGACGGAGGTTGGAGGGGATGGAGCCCCCAGTGGGACATGCCCTGGAGGCTCTGCTGCCCATCCTGCCTGCGCGGGGTGGCAAGGCAGCCACCATCCTCAAAACCTCACTGACTTTAAACCTCCTGTTTTCCTGACTCTCAGGATGGTGGTCTGGTCTCTGCTTCCAGCCCACACACCGGGGTTCTGCTACATGGTGCCATCACTAGACCGAAAGCCTCAGCCCAGTCCTAAGCCCATATTCAGAGGTAGACAAAAGTAGCAATAATAAAAGTCAGGGTACGTTGCCCTTCTGTAGAGCCTTTCATCTGGCGTGCTGTAAATGCTGCACAAACCTTGCAGCCTATACAAATTGGTAACTTGGCACGTGTGGTCTAAGCCAGAGGCAATCTTCTCTTTCAAAGTCACATAAAACAAATTTGGCAGCTTTAAAAAAATATTTAAAAAGCACGCTGGATAAAAAAGATGATTTTGTATTTACATGACTGGAAAGTTGCTATAAAAACAGAATTCGCCAAACACATGAGGTAATCGCAGTTTTGGAAATGACTCTGACCCTAACCTTTAAATGTTGGCTCGCGTGAAGGGCACCTTTTTAATGGCGTGCCCACATAAACATCGGCATTGCAAACCAAGACTAGACACAAACTTTTCAGCTCTTTCTAAAGGCATGAGAGGTCTAAAGTTCAACTGAACAACCCTCCTGGTGCCTGCTCTGCCTGGGAGACCTTTGGAGAAGATGCAGCATCCTGAGAGGCCAGGGTCCACTCCTGGTGCCAGCAGAGCTCTCGGAGCCTCTCCCATTGCCATATCAAAGCACAGGATGCCCTTTAGCTAGAAAAACATTAAGGAGTTGAGTCATCTTTAGGAAAAAAAAAAAAAAAAAAGAGACATTAAAGGAAAAGTGGGTCATAAATTCAGGCAAATTCTATGAACCCTGTGAGCCAGAAGTTAATTGAAAGGGTTTAGAAAACCTCAAAGTCCCTAAGCTTCTGTTAATCCTGCTAGAAACAAGTTGTGACTAAGAGAGAACTGCTGCATGCTGGGGACCTGGCACCCCAGGACCTGGGGACACAGCTACGTGTCCTGTGCAGGCAGCAAAGCCAGTTCTCCCAGGGCTGCCATTTTCCTTCTCCTGGGGACATGGAGAGGACACCCCCCACACCCCGAGCACTGCCATGGTAGAAGCAAGAGGCAGACCGTGCAGGTGGCTGGGAGCCTTCCTCCTCCTGCCAAGTAATCCAACCCTGAAAGACCATTTCTGAACGTGTTCAGCCTGGCTCCAAGTGCTCACCTCTTTCCAGAGCAGAGATGTGCCCAAAAATGATGCCTGAAACAATGCCCGAAAGCAGAAACTCTGCACTGATTCACAGAGACAGAGTTAAAAACAACCCCCATGGTCTTGGATCCCCTGCTTTTGCTATAGATCAAAGCAGGGGTGGATGACGGCAGTGCCTCCGAGCTCCGGGGGCTGAACACGGCTGTGCAGCAGGACTGTCCGGCCAGGAGCAGGATACATAAGCATCCTGAACGGCAGCCATCAATCCCTAGCAAGCTGAAGGAGGGCTGATGAATAAGGCATCACTGCAAATGTAATTTTCCAAGAGTTTCTCTCAGGAGAGCAAGACAACACAACTGTCTCTGCTTTCATCATTGCCAAGAAATCTCCTGAGACCACAGCTTACCCAAACAGGCCACCAAACCGTGTCTGAGTGCAGCCTCGTTAAAGCTTCCACCTGCACCCATCTCCTGGGTGGCTGTGTGACCCAGAAACACAGCCAAGTACCACCACCCTGCCCCTTCTGGGATCAGCTCCTTTTGCTGCAATTGTCACATACACAAAACATTATCTGGTAAGGGAAGGGCAGCACTCATCTGACCTATTGCATCTGCACTTCACTATCCCCCATGACTTTTTAGCTGTATAACCCAGTGCTGCCATGTTAGGGAAACTAAGTTTGGGTTAGAGCACCAATCCAACCTTACTGTGGTGCAGAGGCAAAATGCCCAGCCCTGGGCTGGAGAGCTCTGGAAAGCCTGAAATACACCCAACAGATGTTACCTCGGGAGGTGTCCCAGCTCTTCCAGGCTCGGCCCAACCCAGTTAATTCCAAACCAAGCTCATGCTAATGTTCTTGCTGCTTGCAAAAATTTTTTCTCTGAAGAGCTGGTACTAAATTACTTCATCCAGCTGTGAACATAAGTGAACTGTGACACTGAGCTACAGAAAATAGCTCAAAACCTGGCTATATATGGAAGAAACCTGATGGTCACTGGGACACCGATGCTGGGCACACTGAATCTGCAGGTCATTCAGTACTGGACACCTGCATTGCTTGCTAGTAACAGCCAGGTGGTTATCTCAGAGATCGATGTCCCTCCAAATGCTGTGGAATAAGGAGAGAAAGGCTTTTTCTGTAACAGAAGTGTGTTTTCTGGAGGAATATTTATGATTGCCAGTACAGGCTCAGCAGGTGCCTCCTTTATTTCTAGCCGGGCAATGCTGGGGTGGGAGCAGGGCTGCTGGCACCCCCAGCCAGAGCAGTGGGCAGTTACCTGGGAAGGCCACTGCTGGCAAGGGCTGTGCCAGAGAAGAGTGGCTGGTGAGCCAGGGAGCCATGCTGGCAAGGTCAGCTTGGCCATACAAAGCTGACACAGTCACTCTTCTCCCACAGCCAGCTCAAGCCTGCGCCTCAAGGATACCTCCAGGGTCATTTCCACCTCCCCTTCCCTGTGGCTTCCCCAGGCTGCCAATGAACCCGGACACAGGTTCCAATTTCCCAGAGCTCTCTGGAGCTCCTGACTGAAATAAATGGTGTTTTCACATTAAATTCCCTCTCCATTTCTCCTTAGCTCCCCAGCCACCTCTGGGCAACCTCTCTCAGAAGAGACTTGGGGTCTCTTTTCAGGCAGGCTCCTGTGCTAACCATAGGAGGAGCTCTCTAAAAAGCTGCTAGCTCGGGCATGCTTCAGCTGGAGCACCCAATCCTGCCAAAACCCAGCAGTGAGATTTCAACATCCAGAAATCCCTGCCTCCCTGGGGACTGCTGCATTCATTCTGGCTTGCTACTGGACACAGACATGTTTGCTTTTTATGAGCAGTTCCCCTTGGCAAACATGGCTCCCTGGTTTTCCATGCATGGGGCAGGTCAGGGGGATCCTTGCAACACCAGGAGAAGAGTTGGACCTCATGGGGAGGCAGCGTAAGCAGAGCAGCCCAGCACTGGGACTGCTCAGCCTGTCCTCCCGCTGGTCTGCACGGCTTTTACCACAACGCCATGGGGTTCCTACAAAAGCTGTATATGCCAAATTATTATTAGAGTATTAATTGCATATGCATATAGCCCAGGCCAGTGTTTCCAAAGTATGTATCTGCATCTAGACATTTCTGGGGAAGGTGCATGAATTTAGTACAACTATAAATGACTCTACCAATAAACCCCATTCAATTACACCAACTGAAAGGCAGATCAAATAGACTTGGCTTAGCCTGACTTGGGAGAGACCTCTAATTACCTGTCTTTCAATCAATGCTCTGACATAAATATGCAGCAGTCTGCTACATGGTCACGGCAAGCAAAAATCATTGGAGCTCAGCAACTGAAAGAGCTTCTTTTTTAAATTACACTTGTGTTTTTAAGAGTCAGACGCCAAAGTTTCAAGTTTTAAGAATACAGCTATAAAGCACAGGAGTAACTACATGTAATTCCCATTGTGAAAGGTTTTTAATGGACAAAGTGCTTTTCGCTGTTAACAGTAATTATCTAGCACTTCCAAAACACATTTCATCTGAGAGCTACATGTGCCTTGCAAATAATCTCCCCTGAAAGATAACACAGGAGCAGGAGAATTAGCTCTGCAACAGGTATTAAGCTGAGCCACAAAAAGATGCAGTGACTTGGCTAGGGCCGTGCAGCGCGTCAGTGCTGCCCCACTGGGACTACAGCGCAGTGCTCTCACCCAGATGCCATGAGCAGCCTTTGCTGGATGACTGCAGAAGATGTAGATAAAGCACATATGTATTCTTCTTCTGCACTTAATTTTGCTGCATCCTGCTGAATTCTGCTCCTGCACCAACCTTTGAAATCATTGCGCGAGTGTGAACGAGTGGAGAGTCAGCAAATACTGCGGGAGAGAGCTCTCCCAAACCATGCCCCTTCTAGACACACTCCCCCTGCCCAGCTCCTCCTCAAGCTCTCAGCAGCCCCTTCCCCACCCTTCCAGAAGTGTTTTCAGCCTCTCCATCCACAAACCAGAAGCCCAGGCCCTCAAGGTGGGGTTTTGGCCATGTCAGAGGGACTGGGGCAGATTTCTCTGATGTCTCTGCACGTGCCTCCACCCACTTGGTGCTGGGAGCTGGAGACCAGCACAGAGGGCAGTGGACATCCCCCTCAGCTGCCCAACTTCAAAGCAGTGCCCCTCCTTCCCTCCCATACACAACCAGACCCTGCTGTCATACCTTTGTTTAAGGGGGAGTTTTACAGCCCTTTTTTCTTCCTCCTCCAACCTCCTGCGAGCTTCTTCCAGCTGGGTGAGAGGGTTGGGGGCTGGATTAGGCGGCATGGTAGGATCTTGGATGAAGGGGTGAGAAGGCTGGACAGCGTTCCGGAGCTGGGCACTGACCCATGGATGCACCGCAACAGGTCGTTCAATGGAGAGGGGTCGGACCATTTCGTGGGGCAGTTGCTTCTTAGCGCCTGAAGAGCTACACACAAACACAAAGGTTTTTACACAGACCGCTGAGCTGCTTTGGACAGGCACACAGTCACTCCTAGGTGGACCTACTGCTTCTGCAGCTAGACACAGGCACCACTGGAAAGCTCCTTACAGCATGGCTTCCAAAGGACAGGGGAGCACCATCCACCTCAAGAGAAGATTTCAGGACAGCAAGTCCTGAGACATCAGGGCGAGCAACCCAACCCTGACACAAAGCCCACAGATCTGTTTAAGGGTTCTCATCAAGTCCACAATACATAAAAATAAAACCAGCAAAAGGCAGCTCCGCTATTTGTGACATTCCCTGAGAAAATGCCCTCCTATGTGCTGCTGACATTCCCAGGCTAGGAGCCTCTCCAGGAACCACTGGTTGGCATCTCCAGGGAAGGGGATGTTGCAGGGATGTGTTCTTCCTTCCCCAGCTCCAGCAGCAGAACCTGCTGCCTGACTTCACAGTGGCCTGGCAGTGCCCATGGCTCTGGCACTCGGCTCCAGCTGCCTGCAGTGCAACCCACCCTGGCCTTTACCATCAAGCAAAAGAAGAAATCACCAGTAGTTTCAGCACTCAGCCACCAGTACAGATACTGGAGGGGATGAGACCCCAGATCCTTCTCGTCGACACTGGGCAAGCACTGTTTTTTGCCAGAGACTGACCAGACCATGATTAAGGATCCATGCCTGACTCCACAGAGATTCCTGAGACAGTCATGCCCTTGGCTCCACTCTAGGCAGGCAATGCCATCCCAGAGGATACTCCCAGCAAGCCAAAATGCTGGGCATCCCTGAGGCGTGCTAAATTGCTTACTCAGGACCAATGGCGCCAGTGCAGCAGGTCCAACGTTTCTATCAGCACCTTGCAGGAGTAACAGGCATTTACATACAGCAAATGCTTAAAGGAAAAATACTGCCTACTGTGTGCTGTGTTATCCACCTCAGAACCACAGCAACAATTTGTGAGATTCCCCTGGGGCTGCAACCTCCCCAGCATGGCCACAAGTCATCCTTCAGAAAAAAGCTGCCCTTACAGCCTCTCATCAATCGTGAGTTTCCAAAGGGTCTAAACTCTTGTGCCTGGTGGATTTTTGTCTTCCCAAGATCTCCAGGAACAAGGCAGACTGCCAGACAGCCTAGACACACATGCCTTGTGCAGGACATGCAATACAACAGTGTGAAGACCCCTCGCTCTGCCAGCCCTTACCCATGGTTTGTTTTCTTATGCCTGCTGATCTCCTTCTCTCCTTCTATGATCCATTGAAGGATCTTCTGGTTTCTCTCCACGTCTTCAGGAGATCCTGGCATCTCATAGCTGGCACCATCACTTTTCCCTGAATCGGTCTTCTTAACATTTCTTTTTGAGAGCAGACTTGCTTTCCCACTGCAAGAACAAAGCTTGAGACATTAGCGTTTTTGCCTAAGCCAAACCACTGCAGACTGCGGCAGAGTATGGACCTGTCTATCTCCAGACATACTCAGCCCTGTCGGGGTCTGGTGCTGCCTGCAGTGCAGATATGGCCCTGGCTGCCTTCCACAACTCCCTGGCTCTACCACAGCTCAAACCAACCATGCTGCAGTTGAGGCTAAGAGCAAGACTGGCCAGACCTAGGCACAGCAGGCTTCTCTGTCCAGCCACCTGCAGAGAAAGGGAGCTTCTCCTCTGGCTGAATGAGCCACGGCAATGTGGCAAAAAGCCCAGCAGATCTGCCACAAGGGCTGTGTTAAACCCCTCACTCTTTGCTCAGAGCAGGAGGTCCATACTGATGCTGCTATCCATCGGCTGCCTCTCCACACCAGACCACTGCTCGAAACCTGAGCCCTTCCTATCACCCCCCAGATTCACAGATACCCCAGACTGCTGATTTGCCAGGTCCAGTATTTGCTTCTCACACCAGTTTGAGCTGAGGCTTCACATCATGGTGGAAGATCACATCCTAGCAGGGTGGGCTGCCTTCCACAGGCTCTCGTGCACTGGGAAGCCCGGCCACCTCAAACACTGTAGCTGGACAGATGCAAGGCAGTAGCTGACACTCTGGCTATGCTTATGGCTGCAGCAAAGGCTCCTACAGAAACCCCACCGCTCCTTGCCCACATCCATGCCCACATGCCCAGCCGGGCAGCTCCATGCTCATGAGGCCACACAGAGTTCACCCACGCTGGCCTGTCATTGCCACAGGCTGTAATTGCACGGGACCCCCACCGTCCTAACCACCTACCCACTTTACTCCATAGGATCTCCCCCTACTTCTGCTTCTGCGGGCTCCCCAACACACATAGGAAAAATAACCTTAACACCACAGAGGAGTAACAGGCCCTCAGACAGCTTTGCTGATTTTCTGGGGAAAAATCCTGAAGAGGAGTTGCTGAAAATCTACAAAGCAGGGCGAACTGACAACTTCTCTGCTTCTCCCCACACCAGGACTAGTAGGTATCAAATGAAATGCTCCAGCAGCAGGTTCAGTGCAAACAAAAAAAATGCCTTTTTCTGCAAGTTGTAAACAACCCACAGACACAGCCGTGGGGGGCTGGGAGAATAGCAGCCTGGCTGGGTTCAACAAGGAGCCAGAGAAGTCACTGCAAAAGACTGCTGGCTGCCAAACAAGACTGTTCAGATGCAAACTCTTGTCTTGTGAAGCTCCTAACACGGGGACTGTCAGGAACTGGGAGTTTGTGCCAGAGGAAGGACAGCTCTGAGTGTGCCCTCTTACAATCCCCTTAAATATAATGCTGCAGTCAGTGCTAGAGAAGTCCTGTGTCTAGATGGGGCTTTGGGTTGACACAGCACGGCCATGCTCATGCTCTGTTAGAAGCAACAACCCTTTCCCCATAGAAACAGGGCAGATTTAAGTGCTTCTCCCTCCCTGGAAGGCAAGTTTGCTTCAGCTGCCTCTGCGCTCCGCTTCCCTCCTGGCCACCCCGTAAGGCTGGTCCTGCCCACCGCAGACCTAGCCACCTGCCTTCACTAAATATCCCCCCTCCTTGTATGCTACAAAGCAACACCCCAAACCCACAGCCTTGGGAAGCCAGCCATGCTCAGGGTGAGCAAAGCTCTCCCCTGTGGCAGCTCCATTACCATCCCTTATCCTGGGCAGCCCCAAGCCCTGCTCTCACCTTTGCAGTCCTCCAGTAACAGGACTAACAAAACCCGCCACAGTGGAGAAGGAGCTTTGCCCTCTCCACTCAGCACAGCGGGGATGGACGAATTCAAACGGCCAAGGGAAGATGGAAAAAAGCCTGTAAGGCAGCAAAATGTCTTTCCTGGGCAGAGGGTCCCCTACCCTCTGAGAATGTCCCCTTTGGACAGGATGCCATGGCAGCACCACAGCATCCATCGCTTTGTTAGGAAGAGAAAGGTGAATGGGCTAGGCCTTGCCATACGGAGGGCTTTTTTGTCCTCTCATAATCACCTTACGAGACCAGTTTCTGTTACCCAGACCCCAAGACACAGCCTTATACTCCTGATGCACAGGGAAGTAGACCAACATTGGCAATTTCTAAGCACCTCCACTGCTTTAAGGAGCAGAAAACCTACTTTATAACCAAGACCATTAAAAATCCTGGTTAGAGGGTATCTTTCAGCACCAGACCACAGAGACAAAAAGGAGTCTATAATGTTATCAGGGGGCGTATCCATTTCTGAAGGGGAATAGCAATGGGAGGCCCTCAAACCATTTCCAGCACAGGCTTTCACAAGAAAATGTGGTTCAGCCACTCTTTCACCAACATGCTACAGCCTGTTTATGAAAGAGCTTCCTAGAGAAGCCATGGGTCTGGGACTCCCGTTGGGTGTTGCCTTGACTCACCTGTAGCCTAAAGAGTCCATGGGGACAGGGGCCATGCCCAAGTTTTCAGTGTAGTTTCGTGACTTTGTTGCATAGTTATGTGAATCTACATTCCACGCAAAGCTGTTCTGCACTCGCTGCGTGGCCTCGGCCTCAATCTGCTCTTTTGGTTTCATCACGCTGTGGTGATGGATATGGTGGTAGACATGTTTATGGTGGTATAAGTTAGCTGCATCCAGTTTCATTCCTGATTTTGTTGCATGCTTGCCGTGCCCTGGAGGAATTGTTCCTAGTGTCCCTGACAGCTTTCCTAAGTGGCCGCTTTCTGGGGACCGTGGCTTAGGAGAGTGGCGGCCAGGTCCTGGAGACTGGCAGCCTGGTGTTTTCATCACACGCTGTACGTGTTCATCGAGGATGCTTTCTGGGTTTTCTTCATGGGCATCTCTCATCTGCATCCCAGCGCAGCCCATCTCAGAGTAACGAGGAGCAAAGTGATGAAAGGCTTGGGCAGAAGGCATCTTGTGGCTAATGACCGAGGGACCAGAAGAGATATCTGCATCCTCACCTTCTTCTTCCTGCAAGAAACATGAGGACAATCAGAGAATGACAGCAGAGTGGTGAAAGGGGTCCCTAGTCCGACCTCCCACTAGCAGCAGGACTGCTGCCAACCCTTGGGTCAGGCCTGGCTTAGTTCAGCCAGATGTTGAAAACCTTCAAGACGGAGATCCACCACCCCTCTGGAGATCTGTCCCATACTGTGCCACCCTCCTGCAGAAAATTTCCTAATGCTCAATCCAAGTCTGTGCAGTCTTGCTGACACCAAGGAGAGCTGCTCAGGTCTCTGTACCTGCTTTTTGAGCCACCATTAGCAAGGGTCTCCACATGTTACCCAAAGAGACCAAGGCAACCTCTGACAGGCAGCCCACACATCACAACCAAGGTTTACAGATGCAGCTTTCTGACAAGCATAACAACTTAATCAGATGAGTGGGCAGAACCTTAATAAAAAGCTCCCTAAGTCCCTTGACGGTGGTTCTGTAACAACCAGCAGCAGAAACACAACTTACTGTACCATACCTGCAGCTTCCTATGAGCCTTCGATAAAGCACTGCTTCAAAGCCCATCAGATAAAGCTCAAAGTTACAGGATACGTGGCAAAACGTTTCTCGAGTTAGGCGAGACCAAGGGGGTTTCTTACCTGCCTATTTTACAAGGCAAAGCCAACAGTGGGCTTGTAACAGGAGGGTGCAACTGAAGGTCAACAGCAGCCAGAATGGTTTTGAAAATCAAACAGTGATTCCTCCCAGACATGCTAAGGCTGGAGTGAAACACTTCACGCAGATAAAGAAACGGGTTGGAACTAACTGCTTGTTCTTGTAGTTCACAACAGTCTAGGACACACTGTTAGCGACTCTGAAGTCCTTGCCAGGAAGAATAAAACTTCTCTATGCTGACAGCCACAGTTTTGATGCTGACAAACTACTTTATGCTCCAACGTAAACTCAGATATTTATGAAGTTTCTTTACTGGAAGTCAGGATTCCTATTTTTTTTAATTACATAAGCAGGATTCCAGAGAGTCCTTTAATCCCACTCTCTTTTCCTCCTTTGGCACAGTAAAGAAATCAGTTGCAGCACAGGGTATCTCTGCCCTGCCAGATGAACGCATCTGCTACAAAACACTGACTCCCATCAGCTTTGCCTGTCAGATGTCATCATCCATCACTTGCTAACCAGCTTCAAAGTTTCAGCTGCCAACCACACAGCAAGAAAGCAAATAACAGACTTCCAGTTTGAACCTGGGGGTTCAAACCTGAAGCAGAGACAATGACAGGCTTTGAAAATGCCAAAGGCATGGGTACTGCAAGCCTGGGGGTGTGACACACTGCCCACATCTGGAGGGGACACACCACTTTCTTACAAATCGCTTTGAAGAACTTCAGAATTACCTTTCCTTTACAGCCACAATGCTGCAGCCTGCCAACCACCATCCCTGGGCATCTAGCTCAGGGACAAGAAAAGATGAAGCATGTGCTGACTAAATCCCTACCACTAGGGTAAGCATTTATTAGCAGTTTATGACAACCCAATGATACGCTCAGTACTTGGGAGGCTTTTAGGGCTGGTACCTACTTTCTGGAAAACTTGTAGGTTTAAATACCAACTAATGTGCAGGGCAAGATCTGACCCCAGCATAGATCCCTGCACAACAGCAGCGCGTCCTTTCTGCTCAGAGCTCAGCGCTCCAGCAGTGCTGTCACATCAGAGCAGGGTGGGATGAGTGACAACCTGGGGTGGTCCAGCCAAATGGGTGCCTGGGATTTGGGAAATCGTCTGGCTGCCCGGAACTCCAGTTTGCAGATAACTGGGACCTGGTACTTTGCTTTGCTAAGGTTGAGCTAAGGGAAGGAGAGGGATGCATTGACTCTCAGGTTGCCTTGGTTCTGCCTATCTGTGTCACTGAGCAGGAGACCTGGACCCCAAGCGAGTCCTCAGGGAGGAGCAAGTGCTGCTGGAGTTGCTGGTGTGCAGGCCAGCCCTGGGGCAGCTGGCTTTCCACCCCCTAGCACGGGTCTCAGTCTCACATCAGTAGGAAAGCCCCAACAGTGAGAAAATGGCAGTTAACGAAGGAACTGGGGTACCTATCCCAAGCTGCCCTCTCTCCTTGAGCAGGGCAAAGGTTCGTGTCAAGGCTGCAGACACCAATTCTGCTGAATCTTTTCACCGTGCTCAGTCCGCAGTAAAAAACCCGACATACGGCATGAGGTCAGGGCAGTCCAAACTGGGACTGTAACACAGGACTTCGGATATGGCAGAGTCAAGCCTTGGCTCAGCTACACACACTGATGCATTGCAAGGTGCTCCTTGCCTAAGTTACCTGATCTTTCCTGGACACAGGGGTGGCATGGGCACCAGAGCCGTGTTTCAGCATCTCACTGCAGTGAGCCGGGCAAAGCTTGGCAGCGTGCGCAGCCTCTAGCCAGGCAGAGAAGCCCTGGGTTCCATAACCACTAGATGGTGCTTTGTTGACATAATATTGTCAGAAACCTCTTCCACCAGCTCCCAAAGGCAGCAGCAGTTAGAGAGATGCAGGCTTCAACTTTGCTGGCTGCCTGCTGAGCTATTTTTACTCTCCAGAAAGGCTGGGGGTGCCCTTCTCTTTGAATTAGAAGGCCGAGATCTGCACTGATGAGCTACAGTCAAGCGATACCTTGCTGCAAACCTCCTCTGCCTTCTCCCAGTCCTACCCATCAGCCGCTTCTGGTCAGTAGGGCAAAATAGCTCACCTAACCACGGTGCGTTTTTGATCATCATACAAATGTTTTCCCTCTCTAGTTAGGCAATGTTTTATATTCAAATACCAAGAATCTCAGCGGTGGCTTTGCTTCTCCTGATTTATTTTCGATTTGCTCAGTTCAGACAGAGCGATCTGTATGATACGATACTGATCTGTACGACACAATACTGCAGCTTCCATGCACGGACACAATGCTGAAGTGGTTCAAAAAGTAGTAAGGAAATGCACATACCCTCTAATCCTCTCCCACGTTGCTCAGAATAATTAATGAATTCAGAGACTTTTTTATTTTAAAACCAGAAATCTTACAGTCTTTTCAGTAAAAGGCATTTGGCTTTAAATCAGATGCCTCTTCTCGATGTTACTGCATGATGTGGCTTTGAAAGGGAACCTGCAGACAGCTCAGTATGGGGGAGAAAAATTCTTTTTTCCTAGCTTTTGCAGCTTCTCTGCTAAGCTGATAACTGCCTAGTGTGACTAACACTCATGGTTTTCCCTGTGCAGCTGTTCAGTGAGCCATGCAGACCTGGTAAGAGGTTACCCTGTAGTCCTGGTGTTCAGGTCATAGAAAAAAGCCCTGTGATCTATCAGGATTCAAGCTCTCGTCTTGCTGATACCAGCAGCTCCTGCACCTTAAGTGCTGACCTAAAAAAGCTACAATTGCTTACTCCGAGTTTTTCCTGAATGGCTAATGCCAGATGCCAGCCAGTCAATGAAATACATTCTGGAGAAAGCAAAGACGTTTAATATATAGCATTAGCAGGAGTCCTGGGCTTAAAAATAGATTAAGTCACACAAAAATGTGTTTAAACACACAAATTTATTCTCTGGCACATAGGTATTTGCTGATTTTATGGTATTGCTACTGGCATCTTCTTCAAGGGGGCAGAGGGCTGGGATAACATAGTCTGGTACAGGTGGGGGCTGCAATGGAGCCATGGGAGGAGGAGGGAGGAAGAGTGCTCTAAGACTGTGTTAGCAGAAAATGCTGCTGGTTACATGGCTTTGTCTAGAAAGCAATTAGTACCAGACAGGAAAACAGAGCAGTCACAGCAGAACAGGAACATAATCACAAAATAGCACCTTGCTGGCCTTTTCTGGACGGATGCTGGATGCAGAGGTGCAGGTGGTTTGCTGGACAACATTTGAAGCTGAAGAGAACCTCACAGATCCTTCTGCCTTCCTCACTTGTCTGTATTTTAAATGCAGATGTGATTTAAAGCTAATACTACAACCCACAACTGTTTTCTGTTTAAAGAGCTACAAGATGAACATTTAAAAATTCTCTAATGGGGCTGAAGGGTCTGCCCTGGAGCCCCAGAGGTTCCACTTCTCTGAAAGCACAGAGCTAGCTAAGACAGGCACCAATACCTCTGCTTTAAGGGAGAGCTGCGGGTTACCAAGCACACAGCCTTTGCCTCAGGGCCATGGCAGCTATTAACTGGGGAGACCCACAATTTCTGCACGTAGGGCTGCAGTTATGTCGACACTGGTGATGTTCAGTAACACTGTGGTGTCCTCTGAAAACTCTCCTGTATCCCCAGCACAAGATGTACAGGTACCCATAAGATGCAGTGTCTCAGAAGAAAAGATATGGTGTAAATATGGCTGAACAGGGTGTCTCAGACAGGTAAAACTAGATGACCAATACTTCATTCTCTCCCTTTTGAAGCTTGTTGTGGAGCTAAAGGCTTTCCACGCTTCACTTGGTTCACCTACCAAGTCTTCAAGCTCTGAAGGGCCCTGGCAGTACCAGGGCTCATAGCTTGCAGGGCCATGGTCTGAGTTTCCCCAGCCACCTATATGGATGGAGTCAGTGCATTTCTCTGCCCAGGAGAGGGCTTTTGGATGCTACACTTAATCAGTTCCAAATCTGCCAGGGATGTGCTAGGCACTGATAGGCAGAACCCTTTTCATTGTGGTAGAAACGGTCCAATAGCAGACACAAACACCTCCAGGCATAACATCACCTGCCGTCTGGTTACCATTTGCGGGGGAAATAGGGATCACACAAATCCCCACAGAGGAAGGTGATCCCCCATTACATAGTCCCCATCCTCACATGGAAGGAACTGCTCACAAAGTCAGGAGAGTGAGTGTGCAAAAGAAGATGACGGAGAGAATCCACAGCCCCTAACTGGTGGCAGAAGTGGGCACTGCTGTGCCATAGCTGGTATCTTACAGCACGGAGGGAGTGCTGGAGGTCACAGAGCCCTGCAGGTCACAGAGCCCTGCACGGATGGGGGAACAATACTGTGGAAGCTCCCGGGGCAATGGGAGCCTCCAGGAGTGATGACCATGGCTGTTGGAGCAGGGAAACGGTCACCCCAGTTGCTTCCACAGCAGCTAAAAGTTCCCTGTGGTGTACAGTACGCAGACAGACTCTCAGGCTTGTAGAGGAGGCAAGGAGGTTACTAACCGCTCGAACACGTTTAAGGCGCTCCTCTAATTTCTCCTCTGCTTCACGTTCCTTTTGTACTTCTTCCAAACGATTGATCAGTTCTGCAGCAAACTTCTCTGGTTCAACGTGGATATCCTTTGGCATTCGGTATGTACGCTGGAGGAAAAACACACCAGGGGTTAGCAAAAGATGCATGAAAAACCACACGTTTATTTTGGAGGCTTTGATAACTGGAAATGCCAGTCGTTCCGGTGGGGAGTTGAGGGAGGACAGGCTGGCAGACACAGAAGTGCAGCCTAGGACTTGGGGGGCTGGAAGCCGAGTCACCACCACCACAAGCTCCCTGGATGGGACCAGCTCTGCACATCAGCATGTAAGGGAAAGCTTTTCTGGAGCCACAATTCAACAAGCTCTTTCGGCACCCAACTCCACTTTGGGATGGATATGCTTGCTTTTTTCTCAATGTACACGCAGTCAACAGGAATATCCTGGTCTAAAAGGGTGGGAAAAGGACATACGGACAAACACCTCAAAAATTGTGCTTGTAGTAGTTGTGTTTTCACTTTGACAGAAAGGACTCTTACGCACACTTATTCAGCTTACCCCAGGTGGATCAGCATATGCCAGTCAATTCCTGCAAATCTAGCCCATAGCCACAGAAAGGAGCAGAAATCCTGTCACCCCCAAGACATCTTATTTCCCTCTGTCTTCTGCTACAACCCAGCCCAGCCACAAAAGGCCACAATTCCCACAAAGCACCCTCTCTCTCCACAAAGTAATGACCCATGCTTGCTTTATCAATACAGCAACCTTACAAGTGCAGAGACACCATTTTTCTGCTTGCTGTGGGTGAACAAATGAATATTTACGGAAGTTCAAGGGCATTCTTGGTTCCTTATGCGGAGTTACTTTGCCCCTAAATTCTTGAGCTCTGGGATAAGAAGTTTGTGTAGTGAGGTATGAAGCTATCAGCTGCTGTATATTTTCCCTCATTTTTATCCATTCTGCATTATTTTATTAAAATAGTAGAAAAAAATAAAATGACACAGCAGAGATAAAAATTTAATTTGGAGGAAAAATATACGGAAAATTCAACAGTATAAAAACCTGCATTGAAATATTCCAATACCAACGTGAGAGAAATATACACTCAATAGGACCAGAGATAAAATTAAATGTGAAGACATGAGATAGTTCATAGCAAAAGAACAAAAACAGCACCAGAAGCAGGCATCGAGCTTGAAATCTTTAAAGGAGGATGAAAGACCACCCGAATTTATCCCAGACCAGCCAAAAGATCAACGCAGAAGACTGAAATAATTCTTTGCCTCAAAACCTGACAAAAGTATGCAAATCATGTTGCTTTTTCTCTCTCTGCCAGCTGCCAAGTGGAAGGCAGGGGAAGAAAAATAGAGGCAGTAAGTATCCTACTGATGGCTCCGAGAAGCTGAAGACATCTTTTATAACACCCAAGTTGGGCTGCAGAGGTCTCAGTTAAAGCACTGCTTGCTTTATTTGCCAAGAACAAGATGCAGCCAACCCTGCCAGCAAATCTCAATTCCAGTGCTCACTGCCTTCGCCTTCTCTTCCACGCTGGACAGTGCTGGGCTGCAGCGTCCCTGGGGACATCTGCAGACATGACACAGCTTTGCAGCCAAAAGGACTGCCTGCTCTAGCACTCACTTTCTGTGACAAGCAGAGGGACTGACATCTCCACCTGAAGCTGTCCCAGGCAGGACTGACCCATCCGAACTGGGAACAGCCCCAAACCACCATCCCCTTCATCCAGTGATGCAGCCACTGGAGAAGGCATAACATGTGTGAGCTATCAGGTGGCTCCCACTCTGGGGTGACAAAGTCTTTGCTGCCACCACGACCTCCAGCCCTGCAAATCAATGGCCTATATTAAAAAGAAACACTGCAGAAAAAAGATTTGCATCAACAAAAATGATGTTTAGTTTTGAAATACTGACACAAGGGCCAAAGTGGCATACTTTGTTTCAGTGCTTGGACCTTGTGTTATCCAGAAATGGGCCACAGATGTGGTCCATCACAGGGGAAGAAGTGGCAGAGCAGGTCCCTGCTCTCTTATTCTCTGGGGAGCTTCTAGGATCCAAGTGATGTTTCCTCATTCCCCCCATGTAGACCACGGGAGCACTTCTGGCTAAGGGAGTCTGCTTTCATCAGAAACCTCAAACCCATGACCACTACCATCCATCTCATGAGGCAGTACCAGCGATTCCCAAGGAATGATATTTCTCTCTCTTGCCTGACAAGTCGCAACCTGTCGGGTGATGTGTTCACTCCCTCCTGCCACCTCAGACATGCCAACTCTCCCTGCGGTTGTTTATACGACGGCAGCACCAAGCCCTACTCCGTTAGAAACATAATGAGCCTAATGAGAGGCAGCTTGGTGCTCAGCAGTTACAGTCTCAGGCCTCTCTGTTGCAGCTACCGCAGCAGCTTCCACAGAAAAGCAGAACCGGGAAAGAATTTCCCCTTATTTTCATAGCCTTTGATGCAATGCAGCATCCCAAACCAAAGCCTCTCCCAAGCCCACAGCAGAAGCGGGTGCAAAGGTTGAAGTTTGCTAAGCTGTGTGCTCAAGTCCTGTTAAAATAAGGTGGTTGCCTCCAGGCCCTGCAATGCTTGAGGACCACAGCTCCATCTCTAAGGAGGATCTGAAGACATTCAAGGTCACTGCTGTACCCAGGGAACTTGAGATAAGATGATTTTGGTCTTTTACAACTAATACTTCAGCATGTTTATCCACAGTCTCTCAAAGCCCAGAGGTCGCTGAAGCTGAACTACAAAAATAAAAATAATTCAACCCAAGAATCTTTAGGATGAACTCGTTTTCCTCTCTCTTTGATAAACTGCTGCATCTACAAAACCCACTGCCCCATCCTTGGAGCTTTCCTCTTGGCACAACAGCTTGCAGAGGTCCTCAGCAGCCTGTTCAAGGGTGCAAGATGCAGTCCTCTCTGCGAAGCCATCTCTGCAAAGGTCTCCCTGACCATTCAAGTTCCGTGCAACTGAAATAAACCTCACTTCACCCCATGATACTGGTTGCATGCGCCCTACGTTGTCCTGGTGAGTACCTGCAATAGTGACTCACAGAAAGCTGGCAAGCAGGATGATGCTCTGGATATCACCATGGGTTTGACTTTATTCCTAGCTCAAAGGATGAGCTACACAGACTTCCCCAAAACTAAGAGTACTGCAGAATAATGAATGCAAATGATCTGTGCTGAAATAATACAGGTAACTGCTGAGGGCTCTCTCTGACTCCCTGGACAGCAAACATGAACAGCATTGACCTCATTCAAAAGACTTAAGACAACAAAGTGTTTGAAACTTTTATCAAATGATGGGTCTGACTTTGGAAAGGGAGACATGCTCCATCAAAAACTGGACAGGCTGAACCTGCACCCAGCGGAGGATCCTTTAGGGCTTCAGGATTTTGAACCTGCCCCTGGCTTCCCATGGGCGTACAGAGCCTTACCAAGGGAATCGTAAATAAACCATTTATTGTTCTGAAATCAGAATGACTCCAAATGCTTTTGTTCCAAGTAAAGGGTGCAGCACTCTCTGAGAGCTGGCCGGTTTTGGAGGATCCAGCCCTCCACTCTGGACCAGAATGAGATCTCTGGCCATTCTGGGTCAACAATTCAGAAAGGAAGTACTTAATTTTAAAGAATTATCTTATCTACAGCTGTTTTATCTAATGTTTTATTTAATCTATCTATCTACTTTTATTTAATGCCACTAGTTCAGACAGGTCTGTCCAGAACCAAACCATGCTGAGTTGGGGAGGTTGCAGAGAACAGTGGATGGGAAGCTGAATGCCATATGGGTTGGCAAGAAAGAAATACCTTGAACTGGTCTGGTTGGAACAATCTTTCCTAGTGACAGCTGCGAGGAAGGATTTCTTGGGGTACCTATCACCAGAACACTGTCCTCTGTCCTTGTGACAAAACGTTTTAAAGGATAAATGGTGTTTCCATACCAGAAACACTTGTGGCAGAGCTCACGGATAGCTGGATATCAGCATCCACTCTAGCAGGATTCAGGGATTAGCAAGGAGTCCCACTGTTGCAAGGTGTTTGAAGAAAAAGGCATAAAACAGCTGATGGGAATTCTGAGCAGGTTGCCAAGTCACAGGAGCAGCAAGCTCATTTAGCTGTAGTTATCCAAGCAGCACAAGACCAGGGCTCCTCCTGTACACTCCTCACTTTTACAGCATTGCAGAGTGGTCACTCCAAATCTTCTGTTCCACTCAAGAACACTATGAAAGCCGCCTCTGCACAGAGGACATCCTTCTGGGAAAGTTTGGCAATCAGCCTGACCCACCTCTGCTGCTGCTTCTACATTTTTCTTCTCACATGGGAATAGTGTAAAGAGCTGCAGCTTCCTTGACTGTGCAGCAGGACAGGAGAGCTCCCACCCGGTGATCAAGCTACAGGAAGAACATCACAAAATGGCTTCTTTATGCAGTTAAACAAAAAACCAAACAAACGAATCCCAAGACTTAATGCTTGAGGTTGGATTTTTCCAAATTTGCTGGGAAAAAGGAGCATCTCCCATCCTCTCCTGGGAACAGATGAATGCCAGAGCCAGGGTAAGTACAGTGCAACAGCACAGGTACAGCCCTGCATTCTCTGGGCTTTCACCCTTCCTTTGGGAACTTGCTTGCTCTTTCCTTCCTTGGTGCTTCAAGAGTCTGCCTGAATCCAAGAGAGAGATGGAAAACCACATAAAAAGCAACACTCGCCAGCTGTGTAATGGGCTCCTGTGAGTGGCGCAAAACATGGGTCTTGTTGCTTGCTAGAGACCTTCACCTACTGCATTCCTGCAGAGCACCATTTCACAAAACACAACTTTTCCCAACTTAGAGCATTGGTGAGTTTGTAAGTGTGGAGTATGTAGAACATAGCCATGCACGCACCAAGATCTTCTGCTGCATAGCAAGGCATCCTACATAACCAGCACATGCCTTCGTTGTTTGGAGGCAGCATGGCCACTGAAACTACTGGGCAGCCTCCTATGAACATATAATCACTACAGTTTATAGCTTCTGGACCCAACTAAAGTGCTGCTATTAAAAGTAACAGAAGTTCTTTCAGAATTTTGCGTAGTAGCCCCATAACTCATTTGTAAAGGAACAGTAAGGTCTCCAAAGGACTTCTGAAATTACTTTTTGGAAGTAGGAGGTTCTCTACTATCACTAGGAAAACATGCCATGCATTCTGCAAATACTGTAAGTATGGACTCTGGCTACACTGGTTAGATATGAGTCCATAAAGACCTTCACTCAAAGGCTGCAATTTAGTCATTGCTACATGTTTAAAAGCATGCTAACCACCAGGTCCAGGCAGCTGATGGAGACTGCTTTAGCTAGGGGCTGTAAGATAACCTAACCAGTGGCTTTGGAAAGCAACACTTGAAGAAACATTTGCATGGCTCCTTGCTAATTGGGGAAGTTTAATTCAATAAGCGTGCAGTTAGAGGTGATTTTAAAAGACTAACTTAATAACATTTCACACTGGTGTTGTCAAAACATATTGTCTAATTACCTTCTCCTTTCTTGGCTGATTGATAAGCGAGGGCAGAGCAGCGCCTCTGTGAAGTCAATGCCAATTCTGTGTCAGTAATTGGCTGGCAGGAGGTGCCAGAGTGTCTGAACTAAACTTTTATTCCCTGGAGAAAGTCTAGAACTAACTCAACTTCTTGGTCCTCTGCTCTCGTATAAATATGCGTCAAGATGCCTTTTTCCCTGGGACTTAAAATTACAGTGCAGAATCTAATGGGAACAGCGGATGTTTCACAGAAAAATCCTTGTGAAGCGTCTGTATGTAGTTTAGGAGGAATATGTAATTCTAAAAGACTGTGTAGATAAGTAGAAGAATATAAAAATTTATAAGCAGCAGGTGGCCAATTTAAACCTTGTTTTTTTCTCCCCCTTTTTTAACTGGTTTCCAAAAAGGTCGATAAAATTTAATGCTAAGTAAAACTAATTAGCCTGCAAGGAACTGCTGCTGGAATGACACTTTCAGTTCAACAAAAGAAATGTTTGGCAGATGGAAGTTCGTTAAAGCAGAGCTCACTATACATATTTAATGCTCCATACTCTGAGTTTATAACCTGCAGTTCATCGAGGCATTGCCAGTGCACACGATCAACAGAAAGCCACTATTATTTTTATCCAAAAGGTAATGCCACTGACAAGCTTTGAAGTCAGAGAATATTCACTCAGTAGTTCCCACTGTTGGGGAACAGCAACAACAACAACAACAAAAAATAAAGGCCAAGCTTTCAAACTTCAACTCTAACAAAGCCATGCTTACAGTAAAAATGGCATCAAGTGAAATAAAAGGCACCCAGCCAGCCTTTTCAACAGCGGCCACACTGTGAAAGCAGCTATGTGAAAAGAGAGGTGACTGAGCAAGGATGGCTAGTGAGCGTCCGCAGCCAGTGCTTTTATTGTCAACCCAGTGATCAAAGAACAGGAGACCCTCTTAAATCTAAGGAAAATAATCTAATTTAAAAGGCAAAACAAAGAGTCTTTTTTTTTTTTTTTTTTTTTTAAATCAGATTAAAACAAGGGTGTATTTCTGCTGGTATTGTGCTGCTTTAAGCAGGCAGGATGAGAACAGCTGCGTCAAGTTTGAAGGCACTTCTGGAAAAAGCAGATGGAGGCTTTTTTTCCTCCCTATTTGATTTGTGCTGGAGTCCAGCTGTCCAAAGGGGAAAGGAACACCTTTATTCCCTGCTAGATATTAAATGTCACCTGTAACTTCTCACAGAAAGAAAATAATAAGCAGAGCTGCAGATGGTGCTGCAGAGCCCTGGCAGGTATGTTTATCTTCCAAAGGTGTTTGCTTACCTGGAGCAACCGGGGAGACGTTATCAGACAAATGAAATACTTGTGCCTGCAACTTCTTTGCTCTCCTGCCTTGTACCCCCAGGCAGGCTTTGCTCAGTCCTTGAGAAAAGGTTACAGCTCCTTTTGGCTGCCCAGTGCAGAAATACTGCTCAGGACAGTTGCATTTCTCCCCAGCTGACCCTGGCTGAGAGCTACATCAGCCTCCATGTCCAATGGCCTCCTACGCCTTCCACAAACACCTCCAGCTCACCTGAGGGCATGTAACCTGCTTGCAGGTAGATGCCAGCCAGTGCTTCAATTCTCATCTGGGAGAAACAACTGGCTGCTGACTGAACAGTTAAGAAAAATTATGCGTTTTGGGCAGCCCTGAATAATGAGTTTGGCAGAAGGCTACCAAGCCCTTTCTTAGCATGGTGTATTTCCATCTTAAAACATCCCTAAATGAATACAGTACTAAGGGGGGGTTAAACTCGAGCAAGCAGAGCAACTGTACGCTAAAGATCTCACGTATTTTGCATATTTATATCTGGGGAAGGACATAGTGCTACTTACAGGAATGTGAGGTAGTGGCACACGTCCATTTGCTTTGGCACTTTCTTGCATCTCTCTGCGATGCTGCTTTCGGAGTCTGTACGGTGGGATCCCATCTCTGCCGGAATAAAACAACAACATGCCCTGCTTTAGTGCCATTCTCTGACACATTATGTTCATTTAAACCTTGCTACTGCAGAGTGGCAGGTAGGAAACCCATTTACATTTGAGAAAGGCTTTGCACACCCAGGATGAGCACAGCAAAGCAAGAGGAATCCGTGTGGGGAACGGTGCTTGCGCAGGTCCCCGCACCAGCAATGCTCTAGCACTGGGTGCCAGAGGGGGTACTTACATGGCACCTGCCAGGAGCAGAGCAAGGCAAGGCTCCTACAGCCGCTGCCCTAGACAGAGGGCAGGGAGAAGGACTTGGACTGCATCCTGGTACCTTTTATAGTTGGTTGCTTTCTATAAAAGAGCCTGTAATGTACAGAGTAAACCACAGGGCAGGCTAGGAGGAGGAGGAGGAGCGGGAGCTCAGTGAGCATCTACACCAAGGGGAAACTCAGTCAGGGACCAAGGTATATATTTTTAAGAGAGCGTGACAACTTCTCAAATTTATCAAAGTGAAGGGGTAGGGTCCGCTGCTCTTAAGACAATCTCTAGCTCAGTCTGAAATTATGGGCTTGATACTGGAGTTACTGTGTGGAAGACCCTAGCCCTTTCCCCAGAGGAGGCTGGATAAGGTTAGGAAGGGATGCCATGGGCAGCAACACCCAACTGAACCAGCTCTGCTTGGGTTTGTGCCCTTGCTGTAAAAGCTGGTGATGGAGGTCTCTGCAGAGAAAGGAGACAGTGCTGGCAACGATCCTTGGTCCTGACAGACGGGGAGTCGCGTCTGTGGCTCTGCTGTTGAGCTGGGGTATGGTGTGGATCTGCTCTACCGAGCCACACTCAGCCCTTCTGCAAAGATGGGGGCCTGGGTGCACGTGGGTCCCTGTGACAGAGGTTCAGGGGGGACCAGAGCCACCAGCTTTGCTAAGCACCCCTAATGGCAAAGCATCACTGGCTGAGTATGATTTCAGGCGAAGAAAGGAAACGCATTTTTCTTCTGACCATTGTGACTGCCCTGCTTACACCTGGGGACGAGGAGAATGTGAATGAAATGGAGCCCAGTTACAAGATAAGGACATGGGCCCGTCTCCTGGTGACACTGGATTATTTTGAGAAAAATCAACAAATGAAAAAAGAAATGCCAGCCTGGAGCTTAGCAAATTGGGAGCTTTCCTTTTTTATTTTACACATTTCCCTGATTCAGTAAAAGTAACTGCTTGGGAAGGCCATGCAATGCCACAGAAATGGGTGGAAATGAATAGAGGGATTCGGTTTGTCCAAAGTACCAAATAACTTCTATGCATATGTGCTGTCTCCTTCCAACCCTGCACCACTCGGAGCAGTGCAAACAATCCAGTCCCAATGCATCTCACGACAAGATGTTTGCACAAGCCAAATGTACTTAGCACCTACCCCCCTCCCCAATTGCCAAGCACAGCTGCTTCTCGAGAGCATAAACCAAACAGTTTAACCAGCAGATTTTTAAAGTGCCATTTGGCAATTTACTGTGGTGTTTTGCCTGCAAACCTCCCAAGTTACAAGCACCAGCCTGTGCAAGGATGGTCATGATCAGCTCTCCCACTTCCATCGTGCCTGCTGCCCCACTGGCTCCCTGAAAATGTGGGTACAGGCAGAATCGCCACCAAATTACATCAGAAGAATGCAATTTAACACAGTAACCCAGGCATTCAAAATTAAACACCATTAAAATAAAATAAAACCCATGATTAATGACAAGTGCTTTTTAGTAGGAAGACAAATGAGAGAACAGAAAATTAGCCAGGCTAATTACAGCTCTGGCTAGTGGCTGCAGGTAATGTGGGAGGAGGAAGAGTGTGTCTGGGAGCATCACCTCTGCTGCGCCCAGCAGTGACACGTTAGGGGAGCACAGCAATTTCCCCAAGCGTTGCTATACCGACAGGCGATTATGATAGCTTTCATTAGGCGGCTTCATTTTCTTTAATGATGAACTTCTATTTGAAAAATAATCTAAGAGTCACAACAGTTAAAGAGTTTCATCGCATCATGATGCGGCTTTTTCCAGACTGGATGGCAACAAAACAACTGGCAATTTTTGCAGGGGGAAAAAAAAAAATCTGGGGGATTATTTTAACCATCGATGGCTGGCATCAATAGACAACATTTCAGCTTAACTGCCACACAAAATCTGGGCGCCAGAACACAACTCACACGCTAAAGCCGCCTGGCCATTCGCGGGAAAAGTGGCATTATATTAGAAGGTGCAATTTTGCTTTCTTTCTCTCTCTCTCTTTTTTTTTTTTTTAATTCTCCCCAGCAGCAGTCCCAGCGGAAAGAGCGACTTTTGTTCCCAGCACAGTAGCGAAAGGCTGATAATGGCCTCTAATCTATCCGGCTTCAAACACATGTTCAGCCCCGCTGTGCTGCCTTTGATGTCATTTTAACTAGATTCCCCAATGCCACCTCTGAACTTGGAACATTCCTTCATTCAATGTACTGTGCCAACTCAACCAGAGGAAGCAAATTCAAAGATAAGCACTTTAATTTTATCCCAACAAAACCTTATTCAATAGATGGGGGGAAAGCAAGGAAAACCAATACCGTACTTTTGTTTTCCTTTTGTCAGGTAGCTTGCTTTGAGATATTTTCAACAGATAAAGAAATTTTATATATATATATAATACAAAAACTTTTTTAGAGCACATCTACTTTTAAAATAAAACTTTCCCAAACTGTTCTTCCTTGTTTCATCACGTGATTTTCTCTAGCACCAGAAAGCTCTGTGCTGAAATGCAACAGGGGGAGTGAGAGTATTTCTATCATTTATTTAATGATAATGCAATTGGTTTGCTACTGGGGAAACATGGGGGCTTCCTCGCCTCTCCGAACTGACCTGCAAGAGCCTCTGGTGAGCAGGGAGGTTTTGCTGTGGCTCTGCAGTTGAACTCTTCTAACAGGGGCTGCCTTTGCTCCTCCATAGACAGCCTCCAAACCCAACCATTAAGCCTAACAAGTTGGAAAGCATCACTGAGGATCTTTTAAATTAAAAAGCTGTTAAACTTGTTTAAATATAGCAGAACCCAAGGTCATTCTGGATCACTGGCTGTAGGAAAGACAGGAAACAAATCCACAGCGAAGCTGATATTTTCTACCAATTATTCTTATCAAAGCACCACTGTCACCAAGAGACCTTTCTCACGTAAGAAGCACAATGGGAAAATCATCAGGCATTTTGACCAAAGGCCAGTCATCCAAGGAATAATATTTAATCTGCAAGGTTTTTTGAAGGAGTAACCACCTTCCTAAACCCCTCTGCTCTGGGGAACGGCCATCCTTACTCTAGGGCAGGTTTGACTGGAACTGGGGAAGAACAGACATCCGTGTGGCTCGGAGCCATGCCCCACGCAAGCCCACCAGCACCAAAGGCTTCTGCTTCCCAAGTGCCTGGGGGAAGGCAAAGCTCCTCTCCCAACCAAGATAAGCCAGGACACATGATAAGGCCCAGAGGAAGGGCTGGACCACAACACTGGGCTAAAGAGGGGACATTACCTTTTGTTTACCCATCTAAGCTTTTGCAGAAATAAAGAGAAGAAAGATAAGGACCTAAGGCATTTCTGTGTCTGAACTGGACTATCACATGGCGATTGAATGCATTTCAGCTTCTGCCTGTTGTCTTCCTACCTATATTTGACTTAATTTCCCTTGAGCTTCCCTGTTGTGACAACCCCTCCCATGCAGAGGCCATCTCCTCTGCTTGGGAAAGATGCTATCCGTATGCGGGGTTATCTGAGACAGCCAGAGCAGTTCACAACAGCAGGGTAAATGCCGCTGCAAGCCTGGGGCAGCCTCCGAGCAGCTCGGGGTGAGGCAGAGCCCCAAAGCCCTGACCCACCACCGAATACCAGCAGTGAGCAACACAGCCCCAGCTGCAGCCACAGCACACTTGTTGGGCCAGCACTTGTTGGAGCCTTTCACCATGTCCTCTCCAGACCTTGCCTCCATATAAACCAGCTAAAACAACACAGCTGCCGTGCCAATTTTAAAAACAGGTTTCAGCAGAGAGGACCGGTGCTGTTTTGCCTACAAGGGCAGAGGAATTTGTATGACACAGGAAGACTGAAAAATAATTAGCAGAGTGCAGGCATTTAAAAGCAGTGTTTTTCAAGCTACTCAAAAAGCAAACTCCTTGAACAACAAGTAGCTGGTACCACAGAAATTACTTTTAAAAACACTTAGGTGAGCTGGGCGCTCCCAAAAAGCCTGTGCCTGTCTCCCTTCATCCCAGCTCAGGAGGCCAGACAGCCAGAGCATCACCCAGGTCTTTCCTAGCAGCTTTGCATAGCTGAGCTGTGCATGCAGCCACATCCAAACCCCACTTTGCCATGATCAATACAACATCAAAGCTTGGATGGGAGCTGGTGACAACTGCAATACCTCACACTACAAGCTACTGCTCAGTGTGTCTGCCTTCTCCATCGACTTGAGTTGGCCAACACTATAAGATCACATCTTGCATCAGGCCATGCTCTCTGTGCGCCCGCCTGCTTTCCTGGTTTATTAGCACTCCTCAATATGAGGACATTTGCATCCCGATTGTCCAGACACATTTTCCTCTAATGGAAGGTCAGGGAGGTTTCTGCCTTGGGATCACACCCTGTTCATGCGCTGCCTTGGAGCAGAAGCCAGATTTCTTCATTATTGAGCTTGACTGCTGTATGTAAACAGCAGTCATAGGGAAGAACCTCATTCATCAGCAAACGAGGCTTTTATTGCCATTTTCCTTAGAGGAGGCCTAAATTCAAAGCACTGAGACATGCAAGTCTTGTCAAGCAGCAGGAGTCCCTTCTTTAAGTTGCGTCTGGTTGTTCTTCATTTTTGCTGCCTTGAGCAATTCTGCAAAAATTCCTTTGAAACTCAGGAGGCAGATAGGTTCAGCAATGCCACGTAAAAACCGAACAAAACCTGGTAACTCGAGTTTTAAAGGACATAATGAAGAGCAAGTGTTGAAAGCAGACAAGAGTCTTTGTAAGCCAAAGGTCAAGGCTCTATGTCCAGAATCCCAATCGGAGGATCAACCTGCATGCATCCAGTTTGAGATGCACAGGAAGAAAGATCGCAGGTTTCTCCTTACGATTTTTGAGACTTACTTAAAATTAATCACTGAGATTGGGCTAGTTATTAGCTGACAGCAGTGCATGTATTGGCGGTAATTAAAGTCCCAGCAGCAGCCTATGGTGGGCGTAGAAGGGACAAAATGCCTAAAGGAAAAAGGAGCAAAGAATAAAGAATGCATAGGATGGTCAAACAGAAATTATCCTGCCTGTGAAAGAAATAAATTATGGCTACCAAAATAAAAATTATGAGGGTGAAGAACTCTGGCATAAATGATCAAAACTTATTGCAGGTATAACCATCAGTGCAATCCCATGAGCCCACTGGACCAGTGGAAAAGGAAGTGCTAAAAGCTAATTAGTTTTGAAAAGTTCTTACATCTGTCTCTCCTGATAACAAGTTACGTGACCCCTGCTAGCTTCAGAGTACTCCTCCATATAAATTGATGAATATGAAGAATTGCAGAAGGATGTGGCTAAGCAGCTGGATTTGTATTAAACTGAGCCTTTAATTAGTGGTCCTCTACAGCTTTCTGTCCCAGGAGCATCCTCTGCCTCTCATGCCCCTTTGGCCAAGGTCTGCCTCCTCCATTTTGCAACATGACAGGGATGTCATGCCATGGGGAGCTGGTGGCACTGGGCAAAGCGGACTAAATAGCTACTCCTAAATGGCTCCAAGCCTCCACAGAGCCAGAGACAAGCACAGTACCAGCTCACACAGAGCCACCACAGCAGACAAAGAAGCCCTCTTACCTTGTTGCACATTCACCAGCTCACTGTATTAACTGAGGGCAGGTAGGGAACTGTTGCAGCACCCGTTAACAACATCCATGACACAGGCTGGAAGGTTTCTCCAACAAGGTCTGACAGCTCCTGACATTCACACCGACACTAAACGAGCCTCTTGGAGGACTTTGTGTTCACAGCACTTTGTTATTAAACCCCTTTGCTAATTCTGTAAACCTGTCATCTTTCGCTTGAAGAATCAAAGGGTTTCTGCTCTACAGAAACACGTTTTGCATTTGCACTGCTAAAACTGACCAAACATTGAACATTTTCCCCCAAATCTTTTTTTTTTCTATCTCAGAGATGCAGTCACAGCAAAATCTCGTAACCCCCTTTCTCTCCCCTTGCAGACCATCTTTAAGGAAGGCACGTCATGGGTGAGATACAAGGTGCTGTCAGGAAGGTAGGAACTAGAAAAAAAGCAAAAAAGATTTGGCAGGGGCTTATCAGTACAAGTTGTGTTAAAGTGCAGTGGTCACCAGACACAAACTAGATTGGTCAGCCACCAATCCTATTGAACAGCAATTGCAGACTGAGCACAGCTGGCAGCACAAAACCTCTAGAGGAGAAATACCCAGGTAAGTAGAAAGCTCTGTCTGACATTCAGAAGATACTACATCTCAGATCACTTACTACAAAGCCTTCCAACACCTCCAATATTTCTTGCACCTGGCAAGAAACATTGCAGGAATTCCAACCAGGCATTGTTTATTTTAGTTCACTCAAACCATTTGATGTTGCAAATGTTCCCAAGACTGGCAAGGCTGAGCAGTAGGCTGCACAGTGACAAAACAATCCTGCTTGAAAAAAAGTGAGAATGATCATGACCTTGGTCTAGTCAGATATTCTCCCCAACACCGGCTGTGGCAAAGCCTACCCCAGACCAACACACCACTGCTGAAGAAACAAACATGCTATTGTCCCACTTATTGTCCCACCAGATTGGAGTTACTTACACACTGCTGTCCGTCAGCGACATCGTATCGGCATCACTGGACATGCTCTGCTGTTCGCTGTCATTGGCACTGGTCGCTGGTGCCAAAGCATAGCCCGTGTTGACGTAGTATGGGTTAACAGGCTCTCTCCATGACCCATGCCTGCAAGAAAAATGAGACATTCAAATTAGAAGGACACAACCTTGACCATACTCTGCATCACTGGGCAGAAGGACTCTGCCTGGAGCCTCAGCATCAGTGACAGGCTACAGACTAAGCTGTGTTAAGTTGCACTGATAGAACCATGAGCAATTTGACTCATAACTGGAAGCAAAAGAGAATTCATGGAGTAATGAAGGTTATACTATTAGAGTTGAAGAAGAGAGGGAACATGACTATATGGAAGAAGTTCAGTTCCCATCAAGATTTGTTGTGTCCATCAGCTAACTGCCTAGCATTGACATTCTATGGGCCAGGTAGGACACGTAAAAGCAATACCTAGAGAATGAGACAGCATTTTTCTTAGTCATATCAGGCTTCTTTCTACTTTTCCAACTACAAGGGATGTCTAGCATGGCTCACCCATTCTATGTTTGGTTTTACACCCCTCTTTACTTTAGTCCAACACGTTTGCCAAGAAAGGGAGGTAACGCAAGAAATGGCTGTTACTTACAATGCAGTACCTAAAGCTGATGTCGAACGTCACACTCGGGTACTTCAAACACTTGCAAATTCTACCAGGAAGGACCATCTAATTGCACTGGCTTTTCCAATGTACAAACTGGCCACGGATCTACGGAGGCTACTTTGTACCAACCACATGGCTTGTCCTGCACTATTCAAGGCTATTCAAGGACACGTGAGCAGGCCAACCTCTTTCTTTCAAACAAAATGGTAGAAGGGAGATTGCCTGCGTGAGCTAACTTGGGAAGCAAGTTCCTTGCTCAGGAGGAGACCTGCATGCATGAACAGTGAAGCAGCCTGTGAAACAAGCAGTCAAGCAGCTCCTTCACACGGACTCTGCCACTGGCATAGAAAAGCTACTGCTGCCAACATGCCTCCAGCTCTGCTATACCACAGAACAGTCAGGCCACGCAGGCATCTCGTTGTCACTGCAAGTCATTTTGCAATTTGCCAGAAGGAGGAACAAGCTGAAACGTTCACACCAACACAGCATCATTTAATCCCCCAGTCTCCCTGCCTACCCATCTGCATGAAGAGCAGCATTTGTAAGGTACCTTGAAGTTGACAAATTCCTGGGTTTTCCAAGCTCTGTCACCAGCTCTGAAAAACAGAGTCCTGTTTTAATTTGGCTCACAAAGCTCATCAGCATGATCTTTTATTTAGTAACTCAGTAACCAGCACCTAGTTGATGTAGTTTGTAATGGACTTTGAGCAAACACCTCCAAGGAGGACACATCACCCAATTTGTGCTTCCCTGTTCCGCTGCAAAAAGATTTTCTGGCTTACTGCAGTGGTCCAAGTCCTAGAGACAACTAAAACCAGTCCCTGCCCTGATGAGTTTACATTTAGATAAGACAAGGAAACCCATAAGAAACGCACAGATGGAAGGACCGGACGCAAGGAAGACACCAGCAAAGGGGAAAGTTGGCAGTTTCTACGTATTTGCACAGAGTATGAACGCAGGACAGCCACTGCATGAACTAGCAGACAATCCATTTAAGGTAGAGGTCTTCAGAATGATTTATGTATAATATAGTATTCAGTGTACAAGGATGGAAGGATTACCAAGGTATTTTAAAACCTGAATTTGACAGGGCTATAGCCTTCAGCTAGCACACCGCTCATATAGCTCCTATTCACCATGCCCTTCTGCCCCTAGAAACAGAACCATCACAATTTTCCTTGTAATACAAGGGGTCATGGATGTTCACTGGTCACTAAGAAAAATCATATTGTTTTAGGTCCATTATAGGGTCAGTTAGAAGCAAATTACCCTCCTATTCTTGCAAAGAGAAAAATAGTATTTTGCTTGCCACAAGCCAACAAAAACTCCAAGCTATTTCTCCTCAGAGGACAAAGCTTAGTGTAGTTGCAGAGTGGTGCAAAGAACATCCAAAAATGAGACAGCTGAGGTTCTTCACAACTGTTTGAGGTAGAGGGAACCCTGTGAGGTTTCTCCACACTTGGGTGCAGTACAGAGCTGGTTGGGTATGAGCACTTATGGGGCACCTTGGGATGGTGAGTCACAATGGATACCATCTAGCACACAAACTTTCTGTCTGCCACTGTAAGTGTGCACTGAAGCAACCTTATTTCTATATTCCATCAGATTTCAGAACAGCTTTCTGTTCACCCTAAAAAGTATGGCATAGTATGTGAAAACCTTACCAGCTCCCCTTCACCGGTTCCCCCCTTGCATAATGGTCAGTTCGGAACATTAAAGGAGTGCTGTGTAGTGCAACCCTCCCATCAAATCTGTATGACAGTTGCATGATGGAGACTGATACAACCTCTTAAATTGAGGCAGGAATGACGCATAGCTCAGACCTTCCCTGCGGGCAAAGAGAAGGACGCTTTCTGAATAACCCAATTAAAATATAGCACCAACTTCTAGTGGACCTTCTGCCAGGACTCTCTGGAAGAGGAATGGATTATTCTAGCAGTACAGTAAGAAAGCACTACAATACATAGAATAAAATGTACATGTCAATCCGTTTCTCCTTTGTATCTGCTGATACAAAGACAGAGCAGCAGAGAGTATCTGTAGAGTTCATTGGGTTTGGATCTGAGATGGCTGAAGGAACAAAGGGCAAGCAGATGGGTGCTGGGTGGTCCCTGGCCCCCCTAGAGGAGTCAGGATGATGGGCTCTCCTGCAGCACTCCACGGCTGTGGGCTTCCCACTGAGGATACAGGCAAGAGTTTGGTCACAACTGTTGTATTTAGCTTAAATTACGCACTTAAGCATGTATACAACAGGGATTACTTCCATTTTAGCTCTACCTCTAATACATCAATGCAAATGTAAACTTTTGGTAAGCGTAAGGAGATGGAAAGGGTATAGGATTTCAAAGCAATCATAACAGGTTACATTACTTTTGAGGAATCCATCTGTATTCAATCCTTCTCCTAATGTTCCCGCTCCCTGACAACTCTCTTCAGCTGGCTCGTATCACTATTTGAATGTTTTGTGCCGTGCCTCTGAAGAACACTTTCAACATCTATTACGAGGAAAACATTAAAGGAACGTGGAGTCTAACAAAAACCCCTGGTCACTTCTGATCTGGGAGGGGAGGCTGCTTTAAAAGGGATACTGGCACACTCAGAACGGTTTGAAATGTCAGCTAAAAACCTCACATACCGAGCTCTATGTGCTGATAAGGGTGATAAAAGGAAAGGTGAGCATTTAAAGTTAGACTTCACAAAAATTCCTGCAGACTTCCAGATATTTTTTTTTTGATGGAAAGAGCAACGAACAGTTTTGAAATGAACAGAGAACATTTCACACTTCACAGAAATAAAGCTGCACATCTCTTCTGCAGCTCTCAGTTGCTCAACCCTCAAAATAATCACATAGGGAACAATTATAATAGAGATCACAGTGACCCAAGTAAGTCAACCTGACCAGCTGCCTTTTCTTTGCATAAAGCCCTCCACTGACCCTTGTCAATTCTGGTAATGCTGACAAAGGCCAAAACTGTTGTAGAAAACCAGCAAACATCTCCTTAGGGCTTCCTTCTACCTGTTCAGAGTTTAGTTTGCATGTTGTCTTGGCTCCATCCCATTCCCAAATCTCCCACTCCGCCAGCAACGATCAGCACACAGCACTCTGAACATTAGCACCATCAGATCTTGGAGCTTCAATGTAAGTGAGAAGAGAGGTGCGCAGCTCATTTTTAACATGGAATAAATCCCATTTCCTAAACAGCCTGAGCCATGAGGCTGCTGATAATCACCCAGACTTCATGAGCTGCCTTGGAAAGCTCTGAGCTGCAGGAGACGTGGGGCCAGGGATAAGTCCCAGGGAAGGACACCCTAAAATGGGCTCTGCAGAGACTCAGGATCTCTCACCACAGCTGCGACATGCTCCCTCCTGCACAGCAGTGTGGCAGGACACGATTCCTCCTTTCCTCTTTTGGTGGGCCATATTTGAGCTGAGGAATGGTGCCCAGAGACCATAGAGCAGGGCTGCAACTCAACAAGACCCAGTTACCAAGTCTCTGCACTCCCATCTTGCTTTTTCACACCAACTTCTGACAACTTAAACTTTTATAGTCCTGTGTTTTTAAAGATGACTATTTCCAGAACAACGTCTGCAGGAGGAAACAAGAACTAAGACCTACACTTATTTGGTGTTTCCAGTCATTTTGTCTTTGTGATTAGGAGGATGCAGTCTAATGCTCGGACATCCTTCCAGCTCATTATTTTAACATCTCTCATTTATTCAGTGTGAAAAAAAAAACTTTTCCATTTAAAAAGTTATGCACTTCCACTCAAGAAAAAAGCAGCTTTCAAAATGTTATCTAGGCAAGCTGGAGAGGTAGGCCTGTGTGAACCTCATGAGGTTCAACAAGGCCAAGTGCAAGGTCCTGCATCAGGGTCGGGGGAACACCTGATATCAACACAGGCTGGGG